>OW026524.1:14736649-14766312 GCA_932274085.1 Protocalliphora azurea | reverse complement strand
AATATAATATAATATAATATAATATAATATAATATAATATAATATAATATAATATAATACAATACAATACAATATAATATAATATAATATAATATAATATAATATAATATAATATAATATAATATAATATAATATAATATAATATAATATAATATAATATAATATAATACAATATAATACAATACAATACAATATAATATAATATAATATAATATAATATAATATAATATAATATAATATAATATAATATAATATAATATAATATAATATAATATAATATAATATAATATAATACAATATAATACAATACAATATAATATAATATAATATAATATAATATAATATAATATAATATAATATAATATAATATAATATAATATAATATAATATAATATAATATAATATAATATAATATAATATAATATAATATAATATAATATAATATAATATAATATAATATAATATAATATAATATAATACAATACAATATAATATAATATAATATAATATAATATAATATAATATAATATAATATAATATAATATAATACCATATAATATAATATAATATAATATAATATAATATAATATAATATAATATAATATAATATAATATAATATAATATAATATAATATAATATAATATAATATAATATAATATAATATAATACAATATAATATAATATAATATAATATAATATAATATAATATAATATAATATAATATAATATAATATAATATAATATAATATAATATAATATAATATAATTTAATGTAATATAATATTATATAATATAATATAATATAATATAATATAATATAATATAATATAATATAATATAATATAATATAATATAATATAATATAATATAATATAATATGATATAATATAATATAATATAATATAATATAAAATAATATAATATATATACAGAATATAATTAATATATGTGTACTCTGATTTTAACAGTATATGTATATAAATATCATATGTATGTATATAATAATAATAATAATAATAATAATAATAATAATAAACCCAACTTTTCTTTAAGACAATTTTCTGCCACTTGGCAACACAACTACATTTTTAGTCATTGACATCCCTACCCAGCGAGAAAATATGACAATCCTTCATCCCTACAGCCCTTTGTGAATACCTCCACTCCTTTCCAAAAGAAATTAAAACACATTCCACTTTTCGTTTTATGAAAATTGCTTAAAGAAAGCCTCGGCTTCTTTTCCAAAAAATCTGGTACTAATTTTAGTGCCCTTTCATTAGATGATAAGTAGAAGGTATATTATGATGACTCACTTATTAACTTTCTCATTACAAACAGAAATATTTGTAATTGCGAGACTTAGAAGGCTCAAAATCATTTAGTTATTTTAAGTGTCGTTAATGGAAGTAGTCCGTATGCTCATAAGAGAGTCTATTTATTTAACAGCGGGGTAGAAGGGAACGTCGTGTCTCCAATGAGACGCCGAGTAAAATGAAAAGGAGGTTTGAGTGTGTGTAGCATGTCCTGTGGCTGCTAAATAAAGCATTTTAGAATACCTCTTTAGCCCTTCTTTTTTATGCTGGGTATTTAAGTGCAAAAAATGCTGTCGCATATTTTTTCACTGCCTCAATTACACTACGCGACAAATTAAATACATATTTATTTGGTTTACAGTAAGTAGTTATGATCCGTTATCTTAGAGCCAACTGAGGTGTGAGTAGCATTGGCATAGGAAAAATAATAAAATTCCCTCCTAGAATTAAAAAAATAATAAAAGAACGTTTCATTTGTATTTGTTTGTGTCGATAACTAGGAAACTCAGTTATAGATCAAAATGTTTATAGTCCAAATTTTCCCCATATAAACGCACCTTACAAACAATATCCGAGTTCAAAAATATAGCAGAATATCTGTTTGCAACCCAATGAATGATTTTAGGGGGAGTTACGGTCAAAATTCAAAAGTCGGTAAATTTTGGTGCACTCTAATATGTTTGTGGAAATTAAAAAGTTTTAGTAAAACTTTTATATTTGTATTAGCACTAACGATTAGCATATTTACCTTAATAAAATCAATTCTCTCTGACTTAGTAAATTTTAAATAGTACATACATACTTAGTTTTCAGAATAAAATTTTTTTATTGCCGTTAACTCTACGGAAAGAGAGTTATTTGTAAAAAATTGCACTAAAAGCTAAACATTTAAGGTGTACTTAAACATGTTTGGATCACTGTGAACATAAATGTAACCGACTGAACAAGGCGAATTTATAGAAGGTGACAGCAATTCTACAAAAACCACAATAAGGCGAAATCATTAATTTTTTATATATGGAGTTTGACATTTCATCCAGTAAGTTAAACATTTTTATATAACCAAAAAACCAAAAAAAAAAAAAAAAAAAAAAATAAAAATAAAATTAGGACTTACCTAAGTAGCGTTCGTTTACCCATAAATTTTTATTGTCCAGTAAAAACATTTTACTGGATTTATCGTTTGCGCATCCAAAATCCAGTAAAGAGAGTTTTAGTTTGGTTTGAAAATTAAGTACGATCTTATGGTTGCATAAAATAAACAAAACAAAAAGTATACAAATTAGTGCTGACAAATTCTACTACTTTTGAATACTCGATACTTAACTTTAATTTGAAATATAATTTATAATTAAGGTTCTTTTATAAAACAAATATATTTAACTGATTAGCATGAAATTTTATAAATTTATTTATATAAAACATAAAATAAATAAAGATGTTTACTTTAAATTCAACGTTAACAAAAATCAATAAAATTATTTTCATATGTTTAAAAATTAATTTGTATGTTTATACAGAGTTGTATTTTAGCCGTTATATTTTGAAAACGATATCATTAAAAAAAATTTAAATCTCAAGTATTAAGAAACTACTCTACAGTTTTGAGTACCCAAAAAAAAGTGGCAAATACTCGGTACTCAATACTTGTACAGCACTAAAATAAATGTAAGCAAAGAAAGGAAAATGTTCGAAAAAATATTTTTGCATTAAAATTTTATTAAAAGCGTATTTAAAAACAGTAAATATATTTATAATAAAATGAAAAACTTAAGCTTTTATTCACTAAAGTACATATACATATGTATGTATTTCGATAAAAAAATCTGTTGTCTTTTTGTTTTTGTTTTATGTTTATTTGTTTGCAATCAGCTGTTGTGGTTATTTTACTGGATTTTACAAAATCTCCATGGACACACTTTTTTGTTTACAAGTGTTTTTGAGAGGAAATACTTAAATTTAATCAGTAAATGCTCAGTTTATTGTATTTTACTGGAAAACTAAAAGAATACATACATACATACATACATACATACATACATACGGTAGAGTAACGAACCAATGTTTTTCAGAAAGAAACTGAAGTTGCACTAAAAAGTTCCACAAGGATCGTTAAAGAACTGTAAATTTTCAATGATGTAATGAGGGATCAGCTGAAGTCGTTAATGGGACGCTGGTATCCATGCCAGGTAACATCCTAAGATACCGTTTCTCAAAATTTTCATCCTGACATTATCCGTGATCAAAATTAAAAAAAGTCGTTTTTCTGGTTTTTCAGATTTTTTCATATTTCTGCCAAAGGAACAATATGAGCAATAAGCATGTAAAAAGACGCGTATTTTGATTCAGAATTCATTTAATTTCTCCTCATATAGAAACATTTGTGCATGAAGAAAAATATGTTTCGAAAAAATCGAATAAATTTCAAACAAGGTCGAATTTTGAAAAACGGAAAAATTGTTTCTGTATAACTGCTAGAGGATTATATTGTATTGCTTCGGTCTTATTTTTTAAAATATTTATATGTAAAAAAATTCAAATATCGAAATTTTTTGTGAAAAATTGCATAATCTCGGACTCATTTGGACCTGGTCCAATATTTTTGTTATGTCATTAAATATGCGTCTCAAAAGCCTTTCTTACGATACCAAATATTCATATTGTTCCTTTGGCAGAAATATGAAAAAAAAAACCGAAAAACACGAAAATCCTACAGATCACGAAGCGATAATATAAGGACGAAAATTTTGAAAAACGTTATCTAAGAATAAAGCGAATTTTCATTTAGTTGGGAACATCGATATTTTTATTTTTGACCCACACTAATGTACATATTATGTATGCATGTGTAAGGGATGTACATTTGGAATCCTTAAAAAATGTTTAACCCAGTTTATCCATTCATGGACCGATCCTTATGAATTTGGATACTATGAATTTTGCTTTGTCATTTGTGTAGGGATTTCCTAAAGTAGGCGTCATATGGTAGCTATGACCAATTCCGTTTCACTCTTAAATAAAACTTATTCGCACCGACTTTTATTGAAATAGTGACATAAATAAGGCATTTATAAGTGTTAAAACTCTATTCCCGGGAGAACATTTGTATGGGGCTAGATGAAATAATGGACATGTCAAAATAACCATATGTGTCAAATTTCATCCAATTATCTTTAAAATTGCGATCTGTATTTTGAGCACGAGGTTTCATGGATAGACAGATAAATCGATTCAGAAAATGATACTGAGTCGATTGGTATAGGTTAAGGTGGATGTTAGAATATTTTTTCTGTGCGTTACAAACATCAGCACAAACACATAATACACCAGCTTCCTATGGTGGGGTAGGGTATAAATATTGATAGCTTATATTTTACATGAAATGTTATGGTATTGGAAATAATCTATATAATTAAACACATACGTAAGTATGTATATTCTTATTTTGTAAAATGAAAGGCATTTTACATTCGAATTTTTTGTATTCCTTTTTACATTAGTAGGCTCCAAATTACGTTTACACAGGGGTGGCTTAATTAAAGTATATTATATGATGCAATTTATATATATATATATATATATATATCGCATAATTTTTTTTCTCAATATAAAAAGGACCATCCTAATGTACATACAACAATTTGTCTAATATACATAAATAGATATAAACTTCAAATTTATCTGAAATTCTACTTATGCATGTACTTCTTAAGAAAGAAAAACAAACAATTATTTTCAAAATACATTTATGATATTCTATGTATTTATATTAATTTTACACACAAAAATTAAAGAAAACAAAATAATAAATGAATAATCTTCGTTTTCATCATTTATCATTTCAAATTAATTGCTATTATTAAGTATTTTCTAATTTAATGTTGCCTCTAATTAACTATGAAAATCGTATTTTATGGGCGTAGCCAACATAATTTTAAAAGAAATTATTAATAAAGGCAAATAGTGGTCAGTAGATGTTAATTTCAAATTAAACAAGCAAGTGCTCTGCTGCATATGGCGACGACGAATCAAATTTACCCCTCTCTTAAGATGAATTCAAAATATAAAATCATAAAAAATCAACATTAATCATAATCTAAAATTGTCAACTAAAGAAAATAGTTGAAAGCAAGTAAGTAAATTATAGTAGATCAAGCCAGACTGAGAATGATATTTTGTACCATTGTGCACACACGTTTATGTGATACTCGAAAGAGTATTAGTAAACTATGGGCCGATATAAAATTTAAGAATCCGATTTACACTTAAATGAAACTTTATTGTGTTACATACATAAGTAAGTTTAATGGAACTTATTTATGGATAGCCACTTATACGGACTACTATACCTTAAAGTTGATGTTCTACCATTTTTTCTGTGAATTAAAATCATCAATACAAACGTTTAGTACCATCAACGTTTATGGTAATGTAGGGTATAAAAATTAAATGATTTATTTATTATTTAGGATAAAACGTAATATATAATATAGTCTGATCTATAGTATAATATACAATCTAATTTTTTGTCTAGTTTACAGTATAAAACGCAAGCCTTTAAGTACATTCTTATATTTTATTTCTTAATATTTATTACAAATGAAAAAAATATTTCTATTTTTTTTTTGTTTTTTTTTTATTTTTTTTTTTTAGGTAAGATTGAGCCACATGCTTCTAGTTTTAATATGGGTTATCTAGTATCACCGTACTCGTATTCAAATGGCGGAGCCGGAGGCCTGCCTGTTACAATGGTAAGTTAAATACAATGTTATTTTAATTATATTATAAAGACAACTTAATGTATAAACATTTAAATTAAAAACTTAAAAAAATTTAAAAAGCTTATTATAAAAAGTTTGTTTTAATAATCTCCAATGAGCATGTCGATATGGCACATCTTCAAAATATTACAAAATTGATTCTTCTATATCATATGCTGACGAAAATCAAAAGTTTTTATTTTACCTTTCGAAATTTCACTAAAAATTTTTTAGGCGATAATTTGGGTTTATATAAGCACGCAAACATTTACATTTGATGAAATTTAATAATAGCGATGATTATCAATTGTTCCATAAACGTTTTTGCAAAGAAGATGTAGATTAAAATGAAATTTCAACAGTTCTATGTGTTCTTTAATATACATATACACATACATACATACATACATACATATGTATATATATATTTCTTAATACAAGAAACATACCTTAGAAACACATATATTTTATAATACATAGATACACCACAATACATTTGTTGTTTTGTATCCGTATATTTATCTATTATACGAAAAGCAGATATAATAAATACAAAGATTTTAATCATTTAAGTATGTTGATCCTCCGATTAACCTTAGAAATATTATAAATACAAAAGAAGTATGTAATAATAAAATATATATATATATATATATATATATATATATATATATATAAACACATTAATACACATAATAATAGTAATAATAAACGGTTTATGTTCACAGCAGGAACATAAACTTTCCAAAAGACATTATTTTGTAGACGCGATTTAAAAACAAGCGATACAAGAGTATAAAAATAATAAATTTTGTGGAAAAAAAAACAAGGTCATTTGGAAACCCCCATTAATTGAGTTTCAATTGTAAGTTATTTGAATATTCTGGACCTACAGCTATAGATATATTTTTCTCCTAAAGAACTTGAATCACACATAGGGGCCTGAAGCCGAATTTAAAAATTTAATTCTAACATCAGAATAATACTTTTGTATTATTATTTTTTTTTTTGGATACTTAAATGTACATTCGACAAACAACTTAAGGTTTTTTATTTTGAAGACCTTCGTTCTCTTACGTAGTGTCTGTATGATTTTTTATCCAGACAAATGTAAAATATATGCAGTTTGACAGTTGTAAACTGTTGAAATTGGATTACCTTGTATAGATTCACACTGATTTTGAAGTTTATCTTGATAAAAAATTGTCTAGTATAAACACTACGTTAGAAAAATCTAACGTTTTTTTTTTTTTTTGGTGTGATGAGTACATTTCTGTTTATTTGATTGGTTTTAATTATTTTAATTGACATTTTTATGTTCTTAAAAATAACATGAGTAAGAAAATATCGTATTCTCGGATGAAAATAAAAAAAAAAAAACGCAACAAGAAATCTGAATGGTTCTCAGGCGATATTATAGAAAATTATTTGGCTTTTCTACGCTCACGAAATTTTGTCAAGTTGGTTTATCAAGTACGTACATGCATACATACAAACATATGTACGTAACTATGTGTCTGCACATCTTATTAAAAAAATAAATATGTACAGTATAACACAAAACTATTTTGCCTACATAAAAGTGTATGAAATTAACAAACAACACTCATTCATCTAATGATTTTTAGACAAATTTATTAAGATTTTATTAAATGTAGAAGAAGAAATCTTAAATATTAATCTTGTTTTTAAAAATCAAATTTGACTTGATTAATTCGGGAAATGTTCAAGGTTTTGTAAATATATCACTAAAAAAATTTATTATGGAAATTAAGTCGGTACTTTGAGGTAATACATGTGTATGTTTGGTTCTCCATAAAAGTCATATTTTTATGTCAAAAGTAATATTTAGGATGCTTATTTTGCAGGATATGAAAATAGTTCCCTTTCATGCCCTGGACTAGCATGTCGATTATTTTTACAAACGAGAAAATATAATAGGCCACACGTTATGCCAACAATACTTTCCAGTTTGCCCCTTCCAAAAACGGACATGCAGACTTAAACTACTATCGCACTTAATCCATGCTAAACAGTAGATTTTATGTGTTTAACGCTTTATTTGACAGTCTGCAGCCCATAGGTCATGCATTAAAAGCGAAAATTGTTTTTTATTTTTTTTGTTTTTATTAATAATATAAAATTTTTCCAAAGGCAAAATAATAAAATATGTTTATGGAGTTTGTCAAAAGTTAACCTCATTTGTCTGTTGACATCAGAAATAAGCGTTTTCTTCTCCATAATATGACTGTGGAAATTATTTGGTCTTCCCGGATTTTTTGGAATATTTCTCTTTCAATATTAATGATTTTGGCAGACATTTCCGTTGAAGATTTCCGATGCCATTGAATACTTTTGCACATTTTTTTTATTTATTCAATATTATATATAATGCATGACAAAAATATATATTTATATTATTTCAAATTATATTTATATATAATAATTATACCATCTACTTAATATTGAAAAAAATTGCACTGTTTTTACAAGCTTTAATACTTAATTCCGTTCCATGATAATTCTCTACGCAAATGCAACTATTACAACAACAAAAAGAAATAAATATTTCTAAATATGTACAGTTTAGGCGAAAATTCTCTCACTAATTGGAATAATTCTATTCCATAGTCGGGGTACTTTAACTACAAAAGACTAATAAATTGTGATGATCTACTTGAATGACTAAAAATAAATTTATTAATTTGATACTGAACAATTATATTTAACAATTAATTTATCATCAATATGTAAACTAAGGCATTTGCGATTGTTAACTAATTGAATATTCGTACCATCCAAGGAAAGTTGTAAATTAATGTTTAAGCTACCAGAAAAAATCATAATATTTGTGCTGGATGGGTTAAGATCTAAGAAGTTGGCCTTTGACCAACAAGAAATCCTATTTAATTAAGTCAAATTTAAGTTCAACCTTAAAAACTATTAAATTTTCATAAGTAGAAGTTTCTAACAATTTGTATGTGATCTGCGTAAGTGTAATATCTAAAAATAGAAAACTCATAAAATACATTATTCATATATAATAAAAACAGAAGAGGCCCCAATATAGAACCATGTATACATCTAATGATCTTGAACAATATCCATCAAGCTCAACAAATTATTTACGATTTGTCAAAAACGAATATACGAGGTTACAAGACAACAACATCTATATTATTTGATTAAAAATTTCACAACTAAATTTAATTGATTTAACATCATTACAATGTTATGAATTAGAGTTTTTCTCGAGTTATTTAATTCAATTCTTTTTTGGCATTTTTAACAGCAAAGGACTTACAACTGTACTCAATAAGAGTGTAATGGCGAAATGAAATAGGTGGTAGCAGTTCTACAAAAACAACAAAACGGCAAATTCAGTAATTATTTTTTTTATACATGAAGTTTCAAACTTTAGCGGTTAAGCAAAAATTGACAGTTCTAAGTACTAAAAAAAATCACCTGTTTGAATTCGCTTTCGATAATGAAAAAAAAGTAAAATACTTTTGTGGGCTGCAAATACTAATGCTTGATAATAATTTACAATCACAGAAAAACAAATTTCGTACAAAAAAAAAAAAAAAAAAAAAAAAAAACAAAAAAATACTAAGCGAAATAGTTTCGTGATATACTGTATGTAATTCCAATTCGGGCACGGTGTAATTTATTGTTCGTATTGTTCATACTTGAACATTGTAATAATATGCGGTCAGTAATACGAGTTGTAATTATGTAGTAGCAATTGGTGCAGTGTTGTTATGTAATTCTTTTTTTAGTTTTCTGCAATGCATCCCTCCTAATTTCAGTAAAAGCAAACAATAAAATAAATTGTATCGAATAATTGCTGCATGTAATCAAAATTCGTATACGGCCTGTATTGTGCGTTTTTTAAATATGTAGGTATAATTTCGCTTTTTTTTTTTTTAAGTAGATATAATTTCACTCACCCTTTCGGTTGTCATTGTCATCATCTTGTCATCATTTATAAATGCAATAACAATAAACATAGTTTTATTTAAGTTACATGGTATTTATCTAATAATATACATATGTATGTACATTGTGTGAGTGTGCCATCAGTCCGTCCGTTTGATAAAAGTGTAATGATACAAATTGAACCCCTTTCTCTAACATTTGTATTTTTTTTTAACGTTTCATCATATCACAGTTTATTTTTATATTTTATAATTGAACATTTTTTGTTGCTATTGTCGTTGTTGTTTTTTTGATTGTTTGTTTAGCGTCTGTCATCATACAACCCTAATGTCTAAGGAGGTATCTATATATATATATATATATATATATATGTATATATATATATATATATATATGTATACGACATATAAACCCCTTTTTTGTCATTTACATGCTCATATTAAGAATATGAAACTTGTCATTAGTATGAATTAATAAAGGGAATTAAAGTTGAAGTGTTACATTTGGTTAGAAACAAACTGGAAACACGCTTCTTCGTTCTAGTAAAAAATTGTGCACATTGGTGCTGTTTGTGTAAAAATTTAAATGAATAAAAATAAAATATATTGAATTTAAAATTGAATTTTTATTTTAGTATTTTCTTTAGACATTTTTTAATTAAATAGTATTTTTAAAATATTTAAAATGATGTGTTTGTGTATCTGTGCATGAGATAACCATTAGCATTTGTTATATTTAATATTGTTATTATATACTATTTTTTTGTTTTTTTGTTTTTTTTTTTTTTTTTTTATTTTATTATAGCAAAATCGTAATCAACACATAATTATCTATCAGTAAACAGAAAAATAGAAAAATCGTTTTAGAAATGGTAAAATTATTACATATTTCCCCAACCATTAATGTGCTCAGACCACAAGAAATCGTTCGAAATATTTAAATAAAATAATATTTTTATTTAAATTTCATTTATAGTTATTCAAATAAACATTTTTATTTGAGATTTCACTTTTTTAATTTACATTAACATATTTATGGGTGCTAGGGCCAACTGTGGACCAAAGCTTTTTATATTTTGCAATAAAAAAGTTGTGCACATAAAACATTTATTTTTTCTCAAAATCCACATCTAACCGTATGGAAAAGCACTTAAGGCCATATTGTGCCCAAATTAATGAAACTAAAGATAAAGTAAGTTATTTTTACCATTTCCTGAATTAAGCGCCATTTTCTATGACATTGAAACCAATGTTAATGCCCTCAAATTCATTGAGTCATTAGCTGTGTGGCACGTAGAACGTTCAATTAAACTTGGGTTAGTCGACCGCTTGTGTGACGTTTCTGTGTAGCTGATCGATTTTGTTGTGTTTTTTGTAATCACAATAGTAAAAGATGTTGATGTAGCGTAGAATCTCAAAAGGTTGTGTATATTTTTCTTAACGTTATACGTTTTGATGTTCGGCCTTACACAAGCGCTCGACTAACAAAGTCTTTAGAATCACATTTCGTTCACCTCCTTATCCAGTAATTTATAACAGAAAAACAAAATTGGTTTTCATCTAAGATTAGCGCGTTCGTATTGGAAAATATTTACTAGTTTTTATAGATTTTATTATAATTTGTACCGGTAAATACCGGTATGTATTCAAGATTCGGTAATGGTTATATCAATACAATTTCTAATTTTTGTTATCCTTTATTAATTTTGGTTATTAACATTGAAAAAGATTTAAAAAGTTATTAAATAAAATTATACCTGTAGTTATAATTTTGTTTACTTTAATTAATTTAAGAAATTCTGATCGAATAACTTATTTTTTTTTATAGTCTTTATAATCTATATTTTAAGTGAAAAAATTCCTTTTCATGTAAAGGTTTCTAATATCTCTTTTATTTTCGTATTGCCGCTCTTTTTAATACTTTTAGTGTTGCATCGGCATAGTAAATGAAAACCAAAACCTTTTTACCCTTTATGCCATTTAATTAACTTAAAATGTCTCTTTCTTATATTGAATACTCTATGTGAAAAAAAAAAAAAAAAAATAAAACAAAGAATTATAGCGTAACTATGATGGCAGCAGATACACATACATACATAAATACATGTATTTTAGAAACTCTCCCTTTCCTTAACCTATACAATTTCTATACCCTATACAATAAGTAATTTGCAAAGCACTATTTAGCTTTAAAAATAAAATTATAGATTTTTTTAATTTGATTTTATGTATAAAAAAAAAAATTGAGTAGCAATGTGGAATTGACCACTTGTTAGACACATAAATTCATATATACGTACATATATATAACATTTAAATAAGTACTAACCTTCATCATACAAATCGGGTTATGCGTAAAAATAACAAAAATTTTAACAACTGTTTTATCTTAACTTTAGTTTTTTCTTTCAGATATATTATAAAAAAAATCAAATTAGAATGAAATTATAACGCAAAAAATTTTAAAATGTTATTACCTAACTCCACTGTTTTGATAAATGGAGTTACACATATGGAGTTACACATATTATTTACATACATATGTACATTGCACACTGGTTAAAAATCCACTTTTTCTGGCATAAATTCAAAAAGCATTATTAGTGCCTTTTTGAGGTTGTATCGAAGTCATTTTATCTAAAATTAACAATAATATTTATTAAAACAGTATTTTTAAGTATTTTTGCTTAAACCTCTATAATACATAATTTAAATTAAATATGATATTTTAAATATGATATTTACTTGTTTGCAATTTTTTATTTGTTTTGTTTTAATTATTTTGTAAGTTTTTAGATTTTTTTTTTTTTTTTTTTTTTTTTTTTTGATTAGTGAAACTATCCAGTAGGTTAGAACATAATATTTTTTTTTAACTTGTTTGTGAAAACCAAGATATTTCCGCTCAAGTTTAACAAAGTTTAACTGAAAAAAATTGACGCTTGCTAGAGTTTGGAGATAAATGTTGGCGCTGCCCTAACATAACTTTTCGTCTTTCAAAACTCAAAAATAAAGAAAAATATGTGACTTAAATAAAATTTAAAATAATGGTCTTAAAATACATCTCCTAGGCAGCAATTTATATTATACAACATTGTTGTATATTTTTCTGGTATTGAGATACAGCTTTTATAATTTTAGCTCCATTTTAATAAAAATTTTAAACATAATATTAAACTACCAATTTTAATACCTTCTCAGATTGTCAACGTTGCAACATTATATTTGATCTGTTGTCATTTATAAAATACATTCACTTTTTATAATTTCTCAATTTTTATTTTGGAATTTCTGAAAAAAAAATTTTCATTTTTGACCAGTGTGCATTGCACAATTTTATATTCTCGTATTCTTGGTTGTGTATTTGAGGATGCGTATTTTTATAATTCCCACTATATAAATTTAAAATTAAAAAGTAAAAATTTAATTATTTTCTTAAAAAAAAATCATTAAAAAGTAGAGAAAATGCATTGTGACATTCGCTCTCATCGCTCAGTTGTCTGCATTTTAAACGGTTCTGAGTGAATACTGTGTATACACACACGGTCATACTAACAGACAAACAGTCATGTTTGTGTGTTTAGATTCCTTTTCTTCGTTGTTTTTGTTATTATTATTATTATTTTTTTTTGTATATTAATAAACTACAATTAGTAATATATTGAAAAGGAGTATCTGGTGAAATATGCATGTTTTCATGTGTTGAAAATTTGTTTTATATGTCTATAATTAAGTATTTAACCCATAGTTAGCAGCTAGTTGACCGGAAATTTAATATGAAATATAAAAACGTTCGAACAAAGCTAATTTTTGGGTAGCTGTTTAATACTAATTATTAAACAAAATTAGTATTATTAAACAAAATTTGTTGTGGTAATAAATGAATCCTAAATAAAAACTGATATATAAAGATATAGTTGCTATTTACTTAAATATATATGTATATATAAATTGAAGTGTTTCGTGAAAAAAGAAAAAAAATTGTAGAAAGGACACAGAAATTCGAGTCTAAAAGAATAATTTTTAGCACATCAAGCGAACAAAAAAAGTGCAAAAAGTATAAAATAATCATGCTTGTTACGTTTTTATCAGTAAAATACTAGAAAAACATGTTTGCAGTAAAAATGTTTCAGCAGAATGTACCAAAAATCACTCTTGGGGAACAAAATTTCCACAAGAAATACCCCCTAAACAAAAAAAAAAAAAAAAAAAAAAAAAAAAGTCATTTTATCATTCAAAATAATAATAATTATTATTATTATTTTTTTTTGCTGTTAAGAAATATTTATTCTTTCGTTTTATAGAGAAAATTTTTGGATGAATATTTTTTCATAACTACGTATGCATTTCAAAAATAAGTACATGATGTTGGTATTGAACTTCAGATTCATACATAACTTTAGAATTAAAAATTATTCAGTATGTCGGATTAAACTCTAGCTAAAAGATTTTATTAATATTATTTAAAATATTAATGGCTAAGGTAATATCAAAACCTTTGTTTTACTATTGTTTATACTTAATGTATGAAAATTAAAAATTCCTGAAAAAATATATTGGGCTCTCTTTGTGGGGAGTATATTTAATTGGGAGCAGTACCACAAGACTTTCAAGGACCTTAAGAAATTGCCAAATGACATGTTTTGCTCTTTTCCTGAAAAAGTGAAAATTTACAATTAACTTTCTGATATTTATCATTAATATTCCTAAAATTGTTTATTACTTTTAAATCGCATTTCGACATTTATTTGAATAAGAAAGAAAGAAAAAACAACTACAACTCTTTAAACTTTAAAAATAACGGTAATTAATGTTGGAATAATGAATATAATGTGATAAGACTGGATAATAATATGATATGATGGTATAATAATATAATAAAATGGAACACTAATATGATAGAGTAGGGTAATAATGTAGTAATATGGTATAATATGAAAATATCGAACCATAACATGAACAAACAAACCATAAAATCGGACACAATATGATAAAATATAAATACAAAAATTTTTATTTATAATCATATCTATTTTGAGTTGTAACCATATATTCCAATCATAATATGTTGCTCTTACATTATGGTCACTACAACTATATTTTTTCTTTGCGCTTATATTAGACAATTATTTATCAAGAAAATTCATTCAAGGTAGAAGCATTTGCACAAAAGCAACAATAAAGCGAATTCATTAATATTTTTTATATATGCACTTTGACAGCCGTAACAACCAAAAGTAATAAATTACTGTTTAATGTAGGTTACCTTGTATAGATTCGACTGTATTTGACGTTTGTCTTGATAAAAATTTGTCTATTACTGACACTACGTTACGTCGACTGTTAGCAAATAAACGGCATTAACTCGACTTGGGAACACTTTATATTTTATTGTAAATTCTACTACGAAATTTACATGTTTTTCTTTACATAATTAAAAATTAACAAATTTCTTATGTGAATTAATTTTATTTTTATTTTTTTTTTTCATTTATTGTCATTGTTATATTCATAATTATTTATTTTTGTTCTTTTATCGACGTTAAAGTTAAGATATATAATTCTATACGTTAACTCTTAACGTTGGAAATTTTGTTTGAAATTGCCTATGAATGTCAGCAAGAAAACATATCTAATATGAACTCAAATCGATGAATACAAATTTTTATATTTATGTTCAAACTTTTTTCCGTGACTGTGACTATGTCTTTATTTCTCCTTTTTATTGCATTTATTTTAATTTAATTCTTAATTTTATTTTATTGCAAGTTACATGAAACTTATTATTTATTATTTTTAGTCATGTAATTTTTATTTATTTTTTTTTGGTCTCTTTTTCTGAGTAAAATTACATAAAAAGTTAAATAAAATGCTTCTTTCAAAAGCCGGTTAGCCGCCTTTTAAAAACTCGGTTTCGAATAAAAGTGAAAATTAAAAAAAAAAAAAAAAAAAAAAACGAAACCGAAAGCGTTTGTAAAAAGCCGGAAATCGGTTAACCGGCTTTCGGTTTTGGATACTCTATTCTTTCTAATGACAAATTCCAAAATTTGGAGTTTCCTAAATTTGGGGTTAGAACTACAAATCTTTCTATCTCAAATAACTCATTATAATAGTTAGTTGTTTTAATTTTCTGAAATCTAAAATAGATAATTTATCTGCAATGAATTTGGTATTCATAAAAAACATAAATCTCTCAAAAATATTCAGATCTCTCATAATACGTATGTATATATATGTATATATATGTTTCCCACTGTTTTGCCAATTTACGGGCTCTAATATAAGTTTCAGTATTGGGCATCATACCATACAATTCACACGGAATCAGGATACCTTCAACACAAGAAATCGTGACAATTTAAGAATAATTTTTTGCCAATCTGAAACAACTAAGCAACGAGTTGAACACTCTGGTTTTAGAGAATATAATAACTTGCCACATAATATTAAACAATCCTCAAGCCTATCGCAGTTTAAATCTTATTTAAAAATTTTTTTATCTCAACATGTTGATGAGCTTCTGATATAATTTTTATTGGTATGTTTGATATAGACGTTAAAATTGTAATTTATTATTTATTATAAATATTTTTTTTAATACTTTTGTTAAAATTTTGCCAACAAGCCTCTATAATGCCAATCTGGCGCTGAGGTGAAATTGTAATATTGTTTATTTTAAAAAAAATATGTACCTAAACGAAAATAAAAATAAAATAAAAAACAAAAAACTTTGCTGTCAGTGAGATTTGAACTCGGACACAAATTAACTATTCGTTTTTAATGACTAACGTCTTACTCAGTACACCATCTCACAGTTTATTTTCTAAGTGACAAAAACTTTTTTTTAGTATAAAATATCTTTTTAGACATTTTGTTATAAAAAACTAACATTATCAGAATGGGGTTGAACCAAAAACCTTCTGGTTGCTAATCCAGCGCTCTAGCCAACTCATCCACGTGATTGCAATATTACTGTGCTATTATTCAATTGAGTAGTTATTTATGTAATACACAGTAGGCAAATAATAATGACACCTCATTACCGAGAAACTACTTTAATGAGTAGTTGCCATAACCGAAAATCAAAAAATTTTTGCTGGGATAATACATGAGCTGGCATTATTGATTTAGAAACATTCATATAAAGGAATAAAGTTGAATAGGTAATTGGCAAATTAAATAACTTTCAATGTTTTTTTTTTTTTTTTTTTGAAAAGTTCTTAAAACGTTTGTGTTTTTAAACCCATAAATTATGGCCATATAAATTAAATAACTTTGAATCAAATACCGATATAGTAATATTTTAGTTTTCTCGTTTAATTTGAATATCATTTTATATAGATTCTGTTGTTGGCGCTATTTTGTTTTTACTTTTAACTTTGCATTGTTATTTCTAAATTTTTAACATAATAACTTTCATAAATTAAAGAACTAACAACAAAAATATTAAAGTTGTCATCTACAGAATGAAAATATGATCTAAAACGAGCATATTTAAATATTAGACATCACATTCCATATTTATAGGGATAAAATGTGCATACATCGTCTGCGAGAATTATAGTATACGATGTATACTTTTTCATTATTCTATTAATCAAATAACACGAAAATGTGTCTTTTAAATTAATCCAGTTACTCGAGTAAATTTTACCTTAAAATTTTGTTCTTTGCATTCCGTATTGCCTTACTGTTTTATTTAAAAAGAAAACAAAAACAAAAAAAAATAAAATAATGTTAAAAATTAATTTTACTTCAATCAAAAATAGGTCTACATTAAAGCTTAAATTGTCCTTCTGAAAAAACTGCTTATTAAAAAAAAAAAAAAAAAAATAAATAAATAAATAAATAATATGTACACAGCAGACCAAATGACATCGTAATATCATTATGATGATATCAATTCGGCGATAAAAAAAAAAAAAAATCCCGAGAATGATATCATTTACAATTCTAAAATGATATAGATGACATTCTAAAAGGTACACTCGAAAATTATATCATAATTTTCAAAAATAACGATATTAGTAATGATATCGAAAAACTTAAGCGCGATAATTTTGCAATATATTCCACGGTATATATCAAGATTGGAAGAACGTATAATATTCTATATCATTTTAATAAAAATTAAAACAGTATACATTTCAATAATGAACTAAAATTCATCCTGTTCCAAATAATTATCCAAAAACAGTTACTCTAAAATTCCAGCTTAAATTAATTATTTTATGTATCCTCTTTTAATTTTGGCGATTCTTCTAAATTTAGCTGTAAATATATAATTGTAGTGTAAATATATTAATATGTTTTAAATACATAACATAAAATATGTTTTTTTTTTCCACAAAATGTTTTGTTTATTTGTATTTTCATGAATTTCGATATTATATCATACTCGTATATATTTAAATTTATGATACTTTATTGTTTCTTGGTTTGTTGAGTAATTAGAATGTGTATCCATTTTGAGTGTTTAACTCAATTTCATCAAACCATCATCATATTTATCCTCTAAATTAATCAGGATCAAAATTTTGCAATTTGTTTCATGTGGAAAATTGAATATAAGAAGGAGAAACTCTTTCTAAAACCAAGTTATAAATAACAAATTATATGAATTTTACATTTTAATTTTTTATTCAAAACTTTTTTCTTATGAAGGATATATTCTTCATGAATACTCTCCGGGCCAATATAAACAACAATACTTTTCCACAATTCTTTAAATACAGTCATTCCTTGCATAAACATCATTTAGTAACTTTATTGAAGTTTTCAGATTAGCAATTTCTTTTTCAACCTCAGTTATTGTTTTTTTTTATTTTATTTTATTTTCTGAAACTAACTTTAAAATTTCGTCGTATTGCTTTGATATAAATTGTATAGATTCCCGTATATCAGTCAGCTGATCCAATTTACTGAGTTTTGTTTTAATTGCTGATAATTCTTTCTTTAATCCTCCATCTCCTCCCTCTCATAAATGACATGTAAAAAATTCATCCTCTTATGATAAATTGTTTTAATGATAAATTCCTTTTTACCTTTTCATGGTGTGATTTAAAGTTATTCTCCTATCTACATATATCTCTAATCTCCAATAATTTAGGAGGTTTTATTTTTAATATGCCCTCAAATATTTATACTTTTAATAATATAGTTAGTATTTTGTTTATATGTATGTATACTATGTGTATATGTATATTTAAGAGCCTCACGAAAAAAAAAGTTGCAAATGTGTTGTTCTTATGTGATTCACAAAATATTACATCTGAATGTTTAAATTTACTTGAGTTGGATCATTTTCAAAATACCTCTAAAATATGTATTTTTTTTTTTCAATATCATTATCAAAATTTGCGCTAAAAGAAATTTAACTTCAAATAGTAATAGAGGCATACTAAGAATTGGAATAGTCATTTAAATAATTGTTATGTCTCTTTTCAGTCGCGGAATATTAATTAATATATTGGATTTTGATGTATCATTGGAATGGTCTATTCTGATACTATTGAAGATTACACGTAATTAACCCTTTAAAGATATTTTGTTGACAAAAGGTTATATTAGCAATTTTTGAAAATAAGTCACATAGAAGTGAATTTATGAAAAATACAAAAAGTTTCTTTAAAACCGCGGTAATAATTGAATTTTAGAGATTTTTGAAATTTAGTCACTATTTTACACGAATTTATAGTTTTTATAATAAATATATTCTTTTGGTGACATTTTCTTAACTAAATACTTATTTGAAATAAAAATTAATTTAGTCAATTATCCCAAAATATTACTTGTGCAACTAAAGGGTTAAATGAATACATATATCAACAGTATTGAATGAGACCTTTCCAATGATGCCCTAAAATATAAATTGCAACTGAAAATATCCCCAAAAATTTAATTTACTCATATTTTTGGAGGTATTTTAAAAAAAGTTCAGCTCACGTGAACGAAATAATTAAACCGAAATATTTTGGGGAATATCAATCTTTAATTTTAGGGGGGTACATTTGCAACATTTTTTTTTTTTTGTCTCGATGCAAATAAATGCACTTTAATATACATTTGTACGTATTTATTAGATTGGTCCAATTCGCAAAAACGTTGAAATCATGAAACTACAGGGCTGCCCGTGTTGCATTCGACAAATGAAATAATATTCAGAGATCGTTGTAATTCGACTATTGTCCCAGCTGCACGTATTTTTTTTTCCTTATATACCTATATAAAATTTATGATTTTAAAAATATATGTGAGCTTCCAGAATTTTTTTTAATGTAAAACAAGTAAGAAAGATATAGTCGGTCAAGCCCGATCATATGATACCCCACACCATTGTGTATGTCCATCAAAATTCGTGGAGGGGTCTTAACGACCTATGGTGGTGTGGGGTATAAAAATAGTAATTTAATACCACGTTCCACATTTCTTATAATATGTATTATAAGGAAAAAGAGTCACAAATTTTTACGACACTTAAATGTTCCCCGATTGGCCCAATTTTTAGTACACGCATATATATATATATATATATATATATATATATATATATAGAATATGTATGTAGGTACATACAAATGCATGTTCCTGAATATATAAATGTATAGTATGCTTAAGGTGCACAACTACACTTTAGCTGTGCTGTAATTACAAAATGTTTATGATTATATGTATGTATGCACGTCTATACTACTAACGATGACTGACTGACTCACAACCACACTTATTACGATGATTTGTTTCGCAGAAGTGCATATGTACATATATATGTATATTACATCTATAGTTAGAACGAAAAATAAAAAGCAAACTGCCAACACTATAACTATAAAACACTGTTCAACAAAAACTATTAACCTTAATGCAAATCGAAACAAGAGGATATATATATATATATATATATATATTAAAGTAAATATAAATTTAAAAGATTTTTTTTGTATGAAATTTCTAAAGATCCTTTTTGGAAAAAAATAAATAAATAAAAATTAAGAGTATAACTACAAATAGGAATAGAAATCATAAAAAAGCATTTTAAAATAAAGCACGATTTTATTTTTTAATGAAAAGTTCTTTTTGGTATGTGATAAATATTATACTATGAACATTTGTTGTGCAGTGTAGTTTAAAAACTCGTTAGCGTTGAAGATATTGAAAACATGTTAAAAAAGGCTTTATTGTTTGAAATTATTTTTAAATGGCAACACTGACTTCGTGAGCAGTAATAGCGACTGTATGGTAGGGAGTAGTCGTGCAATGGCAGAAAAAAAAAACTATCATTAACACTTTTGCGAAACTACGCTTAAGACATGTGCTGAAATACATACATATTTTATATGAATATATTCATTTATAAAAATATAAAAAAGGACGAATCACGCACATAAGTATGCATATTTGAATTTAAACGAAATACCGAAAATATAAAAAAAAATTATACAATGTTGAGCCAACCAGTCGACTAGCTACATATGAATGTGTGCAGGTATATACATATATGAATACAAACATTATGGTGGCCCAAAAAACAAAAAAAAAAAAAAAAAAGTTGTCGATGCTCCCAGCTCAAAATTTGTGTCGTGGCGTTATTCTTTTATGAATTTTATCAAAGGATAAAAAAGAACTTTTTTATTTTTTCATATTTTTCTCAGAGGACAATATTAAATTTTGGTATCATGAAAAATCATGAGAGAATACAAAATTTTGGATACATTTAGATCTGTACCGTAATTTCGTAACTTTTTTAATTATTACCGATATCGTTAAGTATCGATTTATTAAAAAATAGCAAATTTCTTACCAAAAATCCAAATTTTTACTGCGACTTTTCACTAAAATTTAGTATTTTCATTAAAGATCCAGTTTTTCCCTAAATGCTAAAAATATAAATCTATATTTTCAACAAAATTCCACTTTTTCATAAAAAAAATCCAAATCTTAATTTTTTTTTTTTTTTATTTAAATTACATTTTTCAATTCTCAAGTTAAAAATGTACATCACTCAGGAACGAAGCAGTTCTTGCATACGATATTTCTGAACGTCTGTTGTGTTTAGGTGTTTAGAACAATTTTGAATTTCATCCATTTTATATCCGATTTTTTTTTTTTTTTAATTTTTAAGAATATAGATACATACGAGTATTATATTATCATTATCATAAAAGAAAAAATAAAAAATAATTAGACATTTGCTCTACGTTAGAAAGATATCGCTTTTTAGTGGTCACACTTATTTCGTTAAATATTTTCCCAATGAGCCCGTTGGAATTTGCTACTATATTCTTTACAAAAAAAAAAAAAAAAAAAAAAAACGAAAACATTGATAAAAAAAAACTATTCAAATTACTAACTTCATTTTACTTGAATTCAAATATGACTTTTCGAGAATCTTGTCGATTATGTGTATTAATTTAAGTATAATTACCCATTGTGTTAATAAATTTCTGCAAAAAATTCTATAAAATATTAAAAAAAAAAAACATTCTTTTAGTATTTCGATCACAAATAAAATTAATCAAAATATAATTAAAATCTCAGATAGAGTATTATTGTGGGACTTTTGTTAAATGAAGTCCATTTTGAAATTAAAGGTATAGATTTTTGTGCGGTCGAAAGAAGAAAAATTATTAAGAGTTTTCTAATAAATACTTATTTTATTTAAATTTACCCATACTAAAGTACACATAGACTCTATGGATTGTACATCTGAATAAAAGTTACACAGGATGTGTGTATTTACATACGAAGTGACAATACTTTTTTAATATTTATTTTTTTTTTATTTAAAATTGTAAAGTAAAGTAAATTTTCCCATTCTATCTTTCTTTACTATGAAAGAGAGTATGGGAAAATTTACGTTTTATATAATGAGGTCGGGCCGTAGTCTGATATTTCATGGGTTAGTTGGTAAAAACTAATGATGGATTTATAATGTATGTACACTTAGTCGCATATATATGTGTGCGTTCACATATTAAAAAATAGAAACAATAAATAAATAAAAAGCACAATAATATTTGATTAAGATAAACCAATTTAATTAATTAAAATAATTTATTAATAATAAATTCAAATAAAAATAATCATTATTTAACAAAAAATTATGTTTTTTAAAAAATAAATTTAAATTTTGTAAGGGGTTAAGTCATTCATCAGCGCCCATATCATCCCTCAGGCGGTGTGAGTTTACAATTGTAACAAGCACAGCAACAAGCACAAAAAATTTTAATGTCCTATATGTGGTCCGATTAATAGTTTAAGTTCATTAGGTCTGCAAAACCATTGCGAAAGTATGAATGCGGCTTGATTGAAAAAAGCTTCTGCTTAAATTCATTACCAAACTGTTTAAAACTACTTGTTAACAAATAAAGTATGGTATTTGTTACTATTAAAACTTTTAAAAATAGATCTCAGAATTTGGAACTATTCTTCCATAGTAGATTTTTTTCAGACCCTATACTAATCTTGTCAGTCGTTTTCAAATTGCAGGCTAACATAGTTCCAAAGTGCTCTGAAGAAATCTATTACGGAGGGGTCAAAACCGGGGATTTGTTTGGTTCGACGTTATCATGTCTTGAAGAAATTTAACCAACTCGTTAACAATTAAAAAAATTTTTATCAATTGTCTTAAGCGGAAACTTTATCCAGGAACTTTTGCGATGTGATTTTTAAACCTAGTGAATTTAAGGCTTTTAAAAAGCAGTTTATAAAAGTTTGTTAAGTAATGATTTTGGATTAGTTAAAGTATCTTTTGTGTTTATTTTAAAAATATTAAGTCGCATTCATTTTAATGCAACTGAGTGTACATACAGATCGTCGATGCCCTAACGAAAAGTCCTCTTGTAATTTTCCGAAATTTGATTGAACTCTCCGAAAGGTTTATTTTCAATTTTAATCTGGTTTTAAGTATTCAGAATGGTTGCGAAGTTGACAAAGAAATTAATATGTAGTTTGTATGACTTTCCCTAAAAAATTTTTAAAAAATGCGTAGGACTTTTCGTCAGCGCACCGACGATATATATATATATATATATATATATATATATATATATATATATATATATATATATATATATATATATACAACAAAAGGAATTAAAATAAACTAAAATCTACATCAACCACACAAACGAGTCAGTCGCGCTTTATCATTATGTGCACAAACTGCAGCAGCTAACGATTGCAAAAATCATATGATGATAATGAAGCGTCAACATCATCAATGCTAACGAGCAAAAACGCCTTCCTGCGTCGCTTAAAAAAAATACCAAATAAAAGACAAACTGTTTGTTTAACTACGTTATGGCAAATACCAGGAATATCAGCAGCATCTTTAGTAACAACAGAAAACATGTTATTTCAGAAACCCAGCTATAAACAGCATCACATCGTTCGTTTTATACACCAAATAAAGCGCAAAAAATAATAACATATAAATGAAAACAAGTTGCAAAAATAATACAAACAATTTAGAATGCCTGCTGGTATCAGTGTTGGCACATACGGCCCAATGGCGTATTCTATTTGAGATTTGTTTTTTTTTTTTTTTACTTTTGTAACATAATTCAATCATACTGACAAAATTTTGAACCAAATAATTTTAAGAGTCCTATATTAGGTAAAATATTACTTTAAGCATAATTTTACTATGTTAATTACATATATGTATTAGATATCAGTACATGTTTGTGTGAGTAGATATGTATGCATATTTAATAATATTTAATTTTTTATTTATCACTAAATTTATTATTAAATTATTGTTAATTTGTAGAATATTTGTGTGCCTCCCTATAAAGTGTATGTATAGTTACTGGAACAATTTAGTGATGCCTGATAAAATCATCTTTCCGAAGGCTTCTGATAACTGGCGTAATAATTGTGGGCTTTTAAAAGTGATTTGTCTATTATATAATATAAATTGAAAACGACTAGCAGTGGCCGATAATTAAGCTAAAGGACAAATTTCAATAAATTTTCATTGCATCGTAGTCAGCTGATCTAATCTGCAACATATAGGTTATATGTATATAATTTGTTAGTGCCATAAATGCATCATATCGTAGAATTCTATTGATGATATATTTCTACATAAATCGTAAAAGTTGATTAATTCGGACTTTAGCGTTTATAACGTAAAAGTAAAATTTATAAAATGACCTAATAACTGCTGGTCCATTATCATCATTATAGTGTGACGTGCTTACTGGTAGCATTATATCAAGTCTAACTTGTACATTGTACACGCATATACATAAATGTGTTTATGTGTGTAGTATGTGTATTTTTTATATGAGGGATAATATGTTGATTCAATTTTAGTGGGTTTCCACGAATTCATTTTTTATTTTTATTTATTTATTTATTTTTTTTTTTTCATTTTTTTAGAGTCGTATAAAGTTGCCATACTTGTATACGTATTTTCGATGTATCAGTGTTTTTTTTTCAGTTTCATTTTTGCTTCTTTTTAAATTTCTTTTTGTTAGTGCAACACGCTGCTAGATGTTGTTCCTGCCTCTTTAATATACATACATATATATATATATATATATATATATATATATATATATACAAGTATATGTATGTACATTGTTTAAGTATGTGCGCGCGCATTATATTTTTAATACTTTATATGCATGTATTACAAGACAACACTCAGAAATATTTCCTAAATTATCCTTATAGCTTGTCATTTAAATTTTTTACAGACGCTAGAGAAAGAAACGATCTATCAAAATGTTTTGTAGTAGAGAATAGTCTGAAATCAATTTGTAGTGAATTTAAAAGAAAATACGAATGTAGATTGGATTTTATAATATAATATATTGTGTATATTAAACTACATATATACATACATATATTATATATATATCTTCACTAGATCAGCAATACATAATTGTACATATTTCTATATATATGTATATGTATATGTATATGTATATGTATATGTATATGTATATGTATATGTATATGTATATGTATATGTATATGTATATGTATATGTATATGTATATGTATATGTATATGTATATGTATATGTATATGTATATGTATATGTATATGTATATGTATATGTATATGTATATGTATATGTATATGTATATGTATATGTATATGTATATGTATATGTATATGTATATGTATATGTATATGTATATGTATATGTATATGTATATGTATATGTATATGTATATGTATATGTATATGTATATGTATATGTATATGTATATGTATATGTATATGTATATGTATATGTATATGTATATGTATATGTATATGTATATGTATATGTATATGTATATGTATATGTATATGTATATGTATATGTATATGTATATGTATATGTATATGTATATGTATATGTATATGTATATGTATATGTATATGTATATGTATATGTATATGTATATGTATATGTATATGTATATGTATATGTATATGTATATGTATATGTATATGTATATGTATATGTATATGTATATGTATATGTATATGTATATGTATATGTATATGTATATGTATATGTATATGTATATGTATATGTATATGTATATGTATATGTATATGTATATGTATATGTATATGTATATGTATATGTATATGTATATGTATATGTATATGTATATGTATATGTATATGTATATGTATATGTATATGTATATGTATATGTATATGTATATGTATATGTATATGTATATGTATATGTATAAACAAAAAATAATGCAACGGAAAAAAGTCATAGAGAACATCTCTAAATCGAGTCGTATTCCAAACTCGATTCCATTTTTCACGGTGTGTTGTAGGCTAGGACTTGCCTCTTCCCTGCCAAAAGAAGCAGAGTAGGACACCACCTGCTCTTAAATATATCGGCTCATTTAGGCAAAGTAAAATGTGATTTGTATGTTTTTGGAATGAAGGGTGAAAGGCTTGAACAGTAAAGAATCTAATATGCAAATGCATGTTTTTTGCCTTTACTCTTAGAACAGTTTAAAATAAATATCTTTGCAAATTAGAAAATTTGCTTTAAAATAGCATCGATTTGTTAGTTCACATTTTTGCATAGTTTGCCATAAACACATATATATTTTTGTGTCATATTTGGTGAAAAATAATTCTGTGGCCTTTTGATAGAGGAAATTAAATTTATTTTTTAAAATTTTAAAATATTGAAAAATACTATAGAAGAGTTAATTTTTGAAAACTAACAATCACAGAAATACACTGATTATTGTAAACGATGTGTTATTCAAGTTATTGAGTTAAGATGCCAAAATTCTACAGAATAAATAATTTTTTTCTCTTATTTATTAAATCTTTTAGTATAAGTAAATTAAGAATATAATTATTTATTTTTAATGAAAATGTCAAATAAGATAAAGTTTTAAAACAGAAGTAATGTCCTGTAAAATTTTCGACAAAGTTCAGCACTTGGATAGCCAAAAACATAGAGATAAATACAGTCTCTCCGGTAAGACAGAACAAGTTCGTTTAATATCGAATTATGCATATAAAACATTTGTTTACGATGTCATCCGTTTTTATAAAACAATCATGTATTGATTAATTTTTTTTTTTTTTAAGTAGCTGCCAATGAGAATATTCTGTCTGAGAGAAGTTAATATTATTATTAATATTATTATTCACTGACAATAGTCAGTGAAATGAAAGAAGTTTGTTGTAAATTTGGATTCAGATGAACATACAATAAACGCTTTCCACAATATAATCGAAATCATTTAAAAATTCACCCGTCTCTTGATGTCGAATAGGCTAAAATATAGAGCAAACTTTGTTATTTATGCAAATAAAAATATTTATTAATATTTATATTCACTGTACATTTTTAATTTAATATGGCACTGAATTCATATTTAATATTTTTTATTTAATAAAAGTTAAAAAATAAATGCACATATTATTTGCTTTTAGGGCATATTTTAAAATTTTTGGTGTATGTTATGTTTGTCCCAATCTCTGAAAAATATTTTGTGTATTTTTATTTAAATCTTTAAACCATAAAAACTTTTCAAATTACATGTTACTAAAATGCTAATAGAAATTTGGTTAAGAAGAAAGATTTTTCAAACTACACAACTAAATAAGATTAAATTTAGTTAATTAACGTTTACTGTTAACTAAATTGGTTCAGATGAAAATAAGTTATATGGAAAAATATGACCCAATCTCTAAAAAATGTGAAGTGGAAATTAATCTAATCATACAACAAATAGCATGTGAATTGATCATAAGTCAAGTTAAACAGAAAAATTTATACTTTCAATAAAAAATTTATAAATTTGTCTGTATTATTTTTCTAAAATAATATGATGGCGCCAAGTAAAACAATATGATGTATGCAAATATTAAAACTAGTTGAAATTAGGTAGCAATATCTTTTTTAATATTTATTATACCTAATTCTTTATGTGTTACTGAGAATAGTTGTTACCTCAAATTCTTGTTATTGTGATTTAACACATATAGTTGCGAGTATAAAAAATGCAACGCTATGTGATGTGATTTTCGTTCGCATAATTTTGCTTATAGTGATAACCAATTTAACAATACTATAGTGATTTTATTGTTTGTGGGCATAGACACCTATTGTATATAATTTTGTCGTAATGAAAATGATCAAATATTTAGTATAAGTAGTGTAAAATTTGAGCGAAAAAAGAAAATGCCACTCTTAACAAATCAACGAAATTTCTTTAAATTTTGATAAAAATTTTTATTGGAATAATTCTAGAACTATAATATTGCTAAACACCATGGTTTTCTATTCTTAAATATAGATTTAAAGACGTCAAAACTACAGATATTATAAATATTACCAAATAATTTTACTTTCTATTAAATTTTGCTATTTTGCTATACTATATATTTATATATTTGCAACATTTTCCACAATGGTAGACCTTTTCGGAACTATTTTTTATTTATTTTCTTTTTTTTTTTTATTAATTGAAATCTCACATAGGCGATCAAATATTTATGAAAGTTTGGCTTAACTTGATACTTCATAATTGCTTATGAGCCTTCGGCCGAAATAATGTGAACATTTTAGATTATTAATTTGATAGAATTAAAAGCTAAATATTTTTTTTTTCACAATAATACGATATTACCTAATGCCCTATAAAGCAATGCTCTTCAAAATTTTGGTTATGGAGTAAATTCTTGCACATGGGAGTACAACTAAAAATTAGATCTTTTTGACGCTATTCCTATGTTAAATAATTAAAATTTCATCCTTCGTGATTATTCGATTGCAGGAAATATGTCTACTGAGGCAGTCTAAAATCGAAATATTTGCGTTTAGATTAAAATTAATTCAAGTCTTCGTAATCGGTCGTAATTTTTAATATACAATACCCGTTAAAACAATGAAGTACCTGCCTCTAAAATTGAAGGTGACACTTTGATTTTGGTAGATAATATTTGGTATGTTAGGAAGGTTTCTCATTATCATATTAACATCATTAAATCAACAATTGGTTCAGTCGGGTAATATCAAATATCTGTTGTTACATGACTTGTACCAAATTTTAAAGGCAAGATTATGTCTGAGGTAATTTTTATGAATCCTCATATTAAAAATGCACATCAACATTATTTTAGTACCATCATCATAATGTTATTCTAAAATATTATC
>OW026524.1:14723205-14733949 GCA_932274085.1 Protocalliphora azurea | reverse complement strand
AAGGGTTATATTTAATGATGATGATTGGATGAAATCAAGAGTAATAACTCTAGCTAAATCTCTAACGGATTTAGCTATTTTTAGCATATAAAGTAGATAAGTCTTCTGAAAATTGGAGAGTGTTTTGTAGATATCGAAATAAGGTGAAGAGACGTAATAAGAAAAGACAGAACTTTTCTAAACTTTTTGGTGAACTTGATGGTGTTGGTATTTGAAGAGTTCTTAGGAAATCTGGTTGTCTTGGTAAGATGAACAATTGTGCGGGCTAAATTTAGAAGAGATTAATGATTATTTTATTGATGCTGGAAGAACAAATGTAACTAATTCCTTTGATATTACTATTTCTGAATTTGCGGTCTTCATTGCATTAGAAAAGGTAAAATTAAATTCTATTGGAACTGATGACATTTTGATTCGATTTATAAAAAAATGTTTCCATATATCTCTAAATTTTTAGTTTATCTATTCAAATCTATATTAATGACGTCAAAATTTCTTGTATGTTGGAAGACTGCTGGTATCGTTCCGATACTAAAGTCTAAGGCTATTAATAGCCCTGAGGATCTGAGGCCAATTTCTATCTTTCCAGCTTTATCGAAGGTAATGGAAATCATTCTGAATTATTTTTTGAAAAATAATATCAATTAATGTCTACAAACTGTTTCTGATTGGGCTTCACTTAATTAGATGTCTATTAATGGGTTGAAGTCAAAATCAATTGTTTTTAACCCGTTTTAATATTAGCTTGGATGTTTTTGTTGATGGTGTGCGGGCGAATTTTTAAATCAAATAAAGTGCTTGGGAATTATTTTAGACAGTAGGCTTAAACTATTTGTAGAGTACTACAAACATTAAGGAAAGTTTATTCTAGTAACGTATTTTACCCCCCGCCAGTTAGATATAAGTTAGCTTATTCTATGCTTACGTGTCAGATTTTGTATGGACTTGAAGTTATTTCAAGCATAGTTGCTACAAGCTTATCATGAATTAATTGCATTATTAACATTGTTCGTTTTGTCTATAACGTCAAGCGTAGCGAACATATATCTCGATACATAGAGAGTTAAGTTATGCAGTTTAATTCACTTTTATAAGGCAATGAGTGCTGGTTTTCAATTACGTTTGCTCAAAGATTTTTCTTTAGCCGATCAACAAGAAATCCTCAAATTTTTATTCAGAAAATTGTTAATTCTTTCTATGAAAGATCTTTTTTAAATCGTGTTGGTCGTTGCTGGAACCATTTACCAATTGAATTGCTCATTTTTTCGCATTCAAACAATGCTTTTCGTATAAAACTTTTAAGATTTCTTTCCGAAGATGATTCTTTATAATAACTTTGTTATAATGTCACAAACAAATTTAAATTAGAAAAACACTAATATTTAATTATTTTTTTCCCTCATTTTGAAAATATTTAACTGATTTCAAAATGGAGTGTATAACTCTGTATTTATAAAGGGTAACGAACGTTCAGAGTTGATTTTTAATACAAGCGTTTAACTTGGTCATGTTGTTATTACTTTGAACATTTTTTAAGAAACTGTTTTTTATATTTTATCTTTGAGGAACCATATAATCATTAGAACTATAGTACAATTGTAATTATAGGAAAAATTATAGTTTGTATATTCGTCGCATGCTTAGACATTGTTAATTTGTACTAAGTAATATGTAATTACAAAAAAAAAAAAAAGAGAAATAAAAAATATAAAAAAATAAATGTCATTTATAAAATAGTGCAATCAAATAATCTGCAATTAATATATTACACTTACCAATTATTGCTTCTATGGTGATATAATTAGCATCAATTTCTCTAGCAAACTCACGTATAGCTTGATTCGGATCCTCATACGTATGTGGATCCACATAGCTCCGACTATTTCCAAACAGTGGAGTTGTCACTACAAAGCACACAAATAATAAATTAATTGTATTCTAAATTAAAATTACAGTTTTGTAAAAATAATGATTAATTGTGTATGTAAAAATAACCGCAAACTAAGACTTACATAAAACTGTTAAACTCTTAACTACAATAAAGTTGTTATTTTTGATAATATTTTTATCCCTCTCCATTTTATCAAATTACAATAATTAAAAATAAATTAATACATATTTTATTTGTATTGAGTTAATTTATGAAAAATAAAAAATCAATGAACACCCAAGCAATAAGAACTTAATGCATTATGATTAAAAGTAAAATCTTTAAATTTATGTAGATAAGATTTTTAATCTGAATACAATAAAATTTATCTTAAAAAAATAAAAAATTTGTAGATTGCAAATCAATAGAGATAACTAAAAAAAACATACATATGTATCTGATTTGAAGAGCCGCAAGTGCATCAGACATGTATGGAATATAAGGCATCGTCAAGAAAAATAAAATTTGATTTTATTTTCGAAATAATTTATGTATACCTGTATGTACGTTAGGGTGGCTTCAAAATGAATGGTATCGATGTTTCCAGCTCAAATTAAAATTTACGTCATTTCTGTCACAGGAACAATATTAAAATTTTTTAGCGCAAGAAAGGATTTTTAGAGGCGCATTTACTGACATAACTGAAAATTCGAACCAGGTCCAAATGTGTCCGATATTTTGCAATTTTTCACAAAATATTTAGATTTTTCAATTTTTTACACTACAATATTTTAAAGAAATAAGGGTCAAATCATATTATTATAGCAGTTACATCGAAACGCTGTAACTGTTTTAATTTTCGGTGTAATGTTCTAATTTTATTCGAATTTTTTCTAAACATATTTTTTTTTTTAAATAAAAATGTTTCTTCTATATGAGCTTTTTAATGATATATAACACTTCATAATTCTTTAAGATATTTAAATATTTATATATTTAAATTTTTATTTATGAATTGTATTTTCAATTTATCTGTTAGTAGAAATTTATGACCGATTATGGCCAAAAGGCTAGGTTATGAAATATTATTGAAAATAAAATAAATAAATAAATAAATGAAATTAAGCTTAAATTAAACAACCACAAAATATATACTAATAAAAATATTTGTTCACAATTATACCCGTTAGAAACACACAGAAAGAGATTTCTTCTTGTGACCCACAAAAAGAAATTGTTTTAATGTCTGCGCGTGTCGAATTGTAAACAAATACTCTACTCTTCTTACCATAATTTTTCTGATTATTTCAATTAAACTTAACTTCTTGCTTAACATAAGTATGAAGTATAAATCAATCAAATATATCAATAAAAAACTTATAAAAATACGCGAATTTTGATATCAAACTGGTTTAATTTCTCCTCATATAAAATTTATATATATACGAAGAGAAGTATGTTTCGAAAAATTAGAAGAAAATGGAAAAAACGTAGAGGATTATATTGCATTATTTTGGTTTTATTTCTTCCGACACATTTGAATCGTAAAATTGTTAAATTGGTCAGAAATTTTATATATTAAATGCGGCTCCCAAAGACATTTCTTATGATATCAAACTTTCCTATTGTTTCTTTGAGAGAACTATGAAAAAAAAATCAAAAATAACCCTAAAAAGAACCTTTCTTACTTTGTTCCAGCTCACGAAAGGATAACACTAGGATGAAAATTTTAACAAACAGTTTCTTAAAATGAAGTAAAGTTTCATTACAGCTAGGAACATCGATACTTTATTTCATTTCCATACAAACGGAGACACCCAAATGTACATTGTATTGTATCGAGAAGTAGCTTTTTTGCGATTGTGATTTAGGATGATCGCTCAAACAATGATGAGCTGAATAATACTTAAACAAAATTTTAAATTGTCTTCAGTTCCCTATCAGCGACTGAAAATCGCGAGTATAGTTTTTTCGTTCCACGAGAGGAATTTTAAGAACATTCTGGTGAACAAATTTTTTGAAACTACTCTATGGTGAACAATAATTACTGCAAAATAACTTTTCAATATTTTAGTCATAAAAGGAAGAAAATGTTTATACAATTTGCAAAAAAATAAAAAAAAATAAAAATAAAATTTGAAGAAATTCACACCAATTTCATTTTACGTTTTAAATTTTTTTAAACTTATATTTATGTTTTATTTATTAAATACAACTATCTAAGGAATAAAAAAAATCATTTCGTAATTAACCTACATTAGAGTCTGAAGATCGGAAGAGCTATTTTTGAAGAAAACCCATATATCTCTGTGGACAATAAAATAGGCGTTTTTTAAAAATTTTAAAATTACAAAATAATTTCCTATTTTTTAAACCAAATATTATAAGGCATAATTACTTTTTTGAGATTAATTTATTATATTTCCTATGCGAAGACATACACCCCAAAAGTCCTTGCTAGGATATTATACCGTTATTATTAAAAATTTTTTATTCAAACTAAAATTTAAACTAATTTGGTAAGAATACTTCTGAAATAATTGTATTAAGTTTATTTAACAATTTTAAACAGAATTTAAATCAAAAAAATAATTTATTTACTCAGTAACTTTCAGATTGTTTCTTAAAACCGGTTCTCCCAACATACCTCATGAGCGCTTTTGATCGCTATAAAGCTAAAACTTCCACAAAATTGGAAAGGTCACTATATCACAACACAACCATTTTCAATAAATAAATCCCTGTACAAATTTTGGAATTCCGGGACTTTTTCGGATAATGCAAAATATTCCAAATAAATAAAAACTATAAAATTTTAATTTTATTGTTAAAACAAGAGTCCGTCTATTGAAGAATATGTAAAAAGCGATTAAAGATGATTTTTCTTTCTTGGCCTTTCTTCTGGCCTTTTAAAGGGATTGGTCTCTGGGTGGAGAAGTGAAGATGCCACCTTTTAAATCTAACCTAGTTGTATTTAATAAATTAAACATAAATATAAGTTTAAACAAATTTAAAGCATAGAATTTTTAAATTTTTTCATTTGAAGTAATTCACACCTATTTTATTGTCCATATGTGTATATATTTTTCATGGACAACTTATTACCACATATAGACCGAAATTCTTTGAGAAAAATTACTATATTTTTTTCATGACAAACTAAAAATTACGAATTTTTTGATACCCATTTCGAGATAAAAGTCTAATTGATCTTTTTTTTTTGTTTTTTTGACAAATTATACTAGACCAGTGTTTTAGTTGCTGATAGCAAACTGGAGATATACTTTCAAACAATTTTTCTGTATTGTACTCTTCAATACGCATCGTTTTTTTCAACGTGACTCTATTTTCATATATTGCTCTTTGTATATTTTTCACCAGTTAAAAAATCCTTTAAACAAAAATAGGTGTACTAGATGGAATTTGACGTGCTGAACATGAATATGCTTGTCTAATATTTCGCCATTAATAAGGCAATTACGCAAGTGCTTATATTTCGCCACAAATCAAAAACCGTTTGTACGATAAGTGAAATACCAAAAGATTTTATTACCTACTCAATAGTTTCTGAGTTATTCCGAAATTAACGTCGGATTTTTTTTCATGCAAATTTAAAGAATTTTTCCCTAAAAGTTCTTTTAAGAAATGAAGACGTTAAAAATATTCAGTTTTTTATTCTTTATTATAAAGTAACACTACGAATAAAATAAGACATGTATCAACAAGCTTTTGTATATCTCTCTAGTGTTCACAAAAAAATTAATTTTTGTTTAATCTTTGCATATAATGAATATAACAATTAGTTTTCTTAACAAAAATACTACTTTTGAAAAATTATTTTGAATATTTTTTGAATGCTTCGTTTATAATATTAAAGAAAAAAAATCAAACGTAAAAGATTAAAAAAATGGACTTAGTCCTTTATAACAAATATTTATATAAGTAAAATATATTTGACAGTTGAGCTCGGGTCGTATGCTGTGTAGTTCTACACTTGTACAAGTTTCACTTTCAAGGTGTTATAAAGCAGAAGGTATTGTATTCTGTAATATGCATATATGTGCTTTGGGCTTATCGCCATCAATAATATTATTCATCACCGCTTCTGATTTAATTAAACTTTTTATATAATTACAAATAGCTTTCAGCTTGACAAATTACATTTAATCTTGTAAGTTGACAACTACTCAAATACCTTCACAATCAAGTTCATTTAACATAAAACCTTAAAGTAAACACATGTAGGTTTTTCTATACATATTCCCTAATTAAATTACTTATTCTTTTATCAAAATTAGAAATATTTTATATATTCTACGGTTCTACGCATTGGAAGGCCCAAGAGTTTGAAGGAATTTACAATGAACATAGTGGAAGTCATGTGTACAATTATATATACACACGTGGATACCTTTCTGAACCTAACCTAACCAAACATAAGAGCAGATAAGTATATACATATATTTTTTTATGTAAATTTAAATGTTTGGCGGATATAAATTGGCAAAATCAATTCCGTGTCACTTTTTGTACGTTTCAATTAATAAATCTAAAAATTAAATGAATGAAGTGACGCAAAAGATACTCCTACATCGAAACTAGTAATAAATAAAAGCATAAAGCAGGTTAATATTCCAGGGGAAAACCATTGTGGTTGTAATTTTACTTTTCTATATGTATAATTATTGAATCTTGAAATTTTTCACAATGAATCAATGATGAGAATACAGAAATCATAAAGGGTAACGAAGTATGACTATTTTCTACCAATTTTATATTGCTAATTATGATTTAGAATAAATCAGTTACATCAGATTGTGGCTCCATACTACGAAAATATATAAATAAATGAAATAAATTGAAAATGCGTAAAGGCGAGTTATTAAGCTGTACTTTTCTAAAGGTACAGAAAAGTAATTTTACGTGTTTATTATATGTATGTGTATGATTCTAAATATATTAAAAGTAAACAAAGAAATTAAATGTTACTTTTTCTAAATAAATAAAATAAACAATAAAAGAAGTACATCTCTATTCATGAGTCAACTAAGTAAAAGGTGTAATTAATTGGTACATTTCGTTATTTCCCAATACACAAACTCTTGGTAATTTTATCTAGAAGATTTTTCTAAAGCCTCCACCCAGAGACTAAAAAGAAAAGGAATCAGAGAAAAAAGAGAGGCTTCAATAGATATAGGTCTATGTAAGATTTCTGGAAATCGTCTAACGATGTAATGAGTTAACGCCAGTCATTCATCAATTATTGCATTAATTGAACAAAAATGTTTTCTAGTAAAATTTTCAACATATTAACTCTGTGATACAATCCTGTTCTGAAAATCACTTTAAGGGAAAGAGATCTTATTTTACTAAAGAGGATTTCTGAATACAAAAATTTTAAAATCACATTATTTTAAACCGATAATCTAAATTACTGCGATTAGAAATCACTTCTTCATTTGCTGTAAGTTCTTTGTTAACTTTATAACAAATAGTTTGGATACATAGCTTAATATGTTCTTTATTGATTTTGGTAGTAAATTTAGATCTTTTCAACGAAAAGCTGTTTTTTGTAAGGTGATTTGGTGCTTCGAAAAATTAATATAAAATTTTATTAGTTTGACTATTTAAAATAGTTTGACTTAATTTGATCACGAAAAATATTTTAAATAAAGTGAATTACGTTGTAAATAAACTTTATACATATCGCTTTTAAGGTGTTACCTTCATCTTTAATATGGAACTAAAACTACCACGTATAGTTTAGAACCAATTAACGAAATACACATTTGTGAAGTTTTTAGCTGTTTTCGTTTTTTTAAACGAATTTTTGATGTGAATGGGGCCATATGCCTAAAAGTTTATGATTTGAGAAACACTTCCAATAGCCAATGCCTATTGAATTTCATTGATATCAGAAGTGTCAAATCTGATTGCTATCCGCTTTGTCATGGAATTACTCTAAAGTTAAAAAATATACGATTTCATACCATCCCTTTGGAGCAAATCAAAAAGAGACTTATGGAGCCTTACATAAAATATTTCCTTAATGTCTTATACCTTCCCTTTAACAAATCACAATAAATGGTCATTAGATCTTCGATACCAACTGATTGTTATTACACATATTTTAGTTTAAGCAATTTTTAGTTTTATTTTTAAGGAAACGCGCTACAAGATATTTAAATGCTTATAGAAAAGAAAGTATGAGGAAGAATAAAAAAGTATGTTAGTAGAAAGGGATAAATGATCGTTTCTAAAACCAGTCTATTACATTTTTAACGGAAGGAACAACATAAATAGTTCTACCTGGTCGTGGTGCAAAAGCAACTTTTTGTTAGCCCATATACACCAATCATAGAAACTTAATAATTGTATTATTATGATTATTTTTACAGGGTATAAAAGGTAAGAGAAAGTCTAAGTATACATCATGCAATTACAGTTCATTTCTACGATAAAAGCAAAAGAAAAAAGAACAAAAAAGTTTACCATTGGATTGAATTGTTTTAACGATGGGTGTAGTATCCATGGCATGAACTAAAATATTTCAAAAAATATCATAAACAAATTAAAAAAAAAAAATATACAATTATTTAAATATCAAATGCAAACGAATCAAATGTATGTATATAAAAAGGGATCGAAATTGAACAAAATAATAGCAAAATTTGGTTTAAAAACATAAACACTTACTATAGGTTACGACCAGTCCTGGTTTTGAGGGATAGAAAGGAAGGGGAATAGAGTATCTCAATGAGTATGATTATTAAAATCATTAATAACTTAAACTAAGTGATCATTGTAGTATAAACTGTTGTTAAGTTTTATAGCATTGAAAGATTTTTACATTTTTAATTACCTTCATTGCTGGCATAATCTAATGGCAAAGGCATATGATTACTGGATTTTTTATCTATGTCATCTTGATTCTTGGATCTTAAAAACAGTACTGTAGCTACAATTACCAATACTAAAATAACTACTACGGCCACTGTAGCACCAGCCACCATGCGCATTTGAATGTTGTCTTCGTAAACTGGATTTAAATAAATATTTAAAAAGATATTTTGTCAAAAATTTTGTATTATGAATATTACCTGAACTGACACCTTGTTGGGTATGAGCATATACTATATTACTGTATGTTCCGTAGCCATTAATAGTTTTATAGCGTACTTGAAATCCATATTCAGTATTTTCATTAAGATTTTCTATATGAGCCTTAGTTTCTTTCGTGTTTAATGCGGTTTTGTTGATAGTATCAAAATCAGGTTTAGGAAACCATCGTACTTCATAAAATTCTATAGGAACATCACTTTGTACAGGTTTATCCCAAACTAAATCGATTTCAGTACTTGTCGTTGACACTACTCGTACATTACTAACGGTCGACTGTAAGGCTGACTCAGTCGTTGTGAAAATAATTTCAGCCCATTCTGTAGTTATCTGGGATAGATCGATATTCTGATTGTTATTACTTGATGTTGCCTTAATGCTATTACCAATCACAATATCTTCCCCACTTTTCGAACTGTCATCTTTGTCTTGATTACTATATGATTCGTTGGAATTTTTATGGGTTTTTTCACTAGTTGTGGCGTTCTCAATCATATACGAAACACCATTCATTGAATGAATTTGAATAGTGTATGTGGTAACTGGTTCTAAATTGGTTAAGGTTAATTTAGTATCATTGAACGTGTCTGCCGATGGCGTAAAGACAACATTGGAAGAACATGAAGCACACACTACTTTATAAACTATGTCACTGCGGTATTTTGAATTCTGGTTATTGCTATCAATAACAGCATGATCGCGTACAGGTGTATTCCAAGACAATATTGCACTAATATGGTCGACAAATAAGAGTGTAAGATTTGTTGGAGGTCCTGGTGGTTTGTAACAAGGCATATGTTTCCCATCCCTTGGATGTCTAAAATAACCTGTTGTGCACTTGCAGTAACCAGATGCCGACTTTGATGCATTTGAATTCGGAGGACATGGAATACATTTGTTAACTTCAACGGACCGGAATGTGCCCATTGGACATTCTGTACATATAAATATAATAAATGGAAAACATAATTTAATATATTAATTTAAAAGTCAAACATACCGTTGCAACTTTTATTGGCGTAATCAGGTTCATATCCTACTTTGCAGCGACACCCACCATTGAGTATTGTCCATTTTCCATCACCCTTACAAAGATAAGTTGGCGGCTCATAAGGCTCAGCATTTTCCACGCATGTACCATTTTGTTTTTCAATAAGTGTAATTTCTCGACCAGTTGGTGTTTCATTGAAATGGGCAAAGTTTTCAGTTACTGCTGGACAAGTTATATAATAAACTTTAACTGCCAATACACTGATACATGCTCCTTGGTCACGAAAAGCAAAGTAAACACCCTTTTTTGTAACGGCTATGCTTTTAACTTCGGTATTTATATCAACGTCACTGTTTTGATTAAAACGACCTTCTCCAGCAGCAATGCGTGCTATCAATTTGTAGCTATCTGTTTGCCAGGGTGGTGGTTCACGTGTTGCTGCATCAAACTCATAGTACAACAAACTAAATGTTTCTTTGCAAGAAAGCGCATTCCCTTTAAAACAAGTAATAAAATTACTTTTAAATGATATAATAAATTTCAATTGTGACATATGATTATTTATGTACTTTATTTAGGGACCATAATTTATTTAAACTATCATTTTTAATTTTTGCTTGAAATATAACGATTCCCAACAAAAAAGCGCATACTAATAATTAGTAAATTAACTATTCCAAAATACTGAACTGCATATTATGAAAAATTGTCTTCTTTGTGTTAGTTATTCATTAGTGAAACAACATTATTTAACATATTTAAAA
>OW026524.1:14660705-14718205 GCA_932274085.1 Protocalliphora azurea | reverse complement strand
TCGGCTGAAAATGAAGAACTCCGTAATTTACAAACACCCAACATCTCATTACCCCCTGTGACACACATATCTTTTATGGAGATTACGTCTCCTGGCCTACCTTCAGAGACATGTTTTCTGCTCTGTACAAGAACAATCCGCGTTTATCTCCTGCAGAGAATCTTTATCATTTGTTTACAAAGGCTCAAAACGAAGCTCGTGATATGGTAAAATCTTGCTCACTCACAAACGGAGGTTTTGAGATTGCCTGGAACAATCTTGTTGAAAAATACGAGAATAAAGAAGTCTCCTTAGTTTAAACCCCATCTCCAAAGAATCAGAACCCAACTTAAAAACTCTTCAACATACCATAAATGAATGTATAATTAACCTATCGATACTCAATATAGAAACAGACAAATGGGACGTGATTTTTGTGTATCTGCGTTCCATTTGCCTTCCAGATGTTACTCTCGATCTGTGGAAACATCATAGAGCTATTACTGGCATATCCACCTGGAAACAAATGAATGAATTTCTAACTGCCAGATATCAAACTTTAGAGCCTTTTGCAGACCTCAGATTCTCTAAACCGTCTTTTAGCTCAGTTAAGAGTAACACCCCAACAAAATCCCAAAATTATCGCGATGTTAAGAAATTGAATACTTAACACACGAATGTATCGTCTAATAAAACCCAAAAGTGTTCACTTTGTTCTGATTTTCACTCACTTCGGCAATGTCCAATATTTCTAAAAATTTCTGTTACTGTTCGAAGTAGGTAGAGTTCGATGAAGGAGGGCATAGTGTTTTTGTTTGCAAAAAGAACAAAGATAATTACTTTGACATTTTCTGAACTCGTGTGAGATGGCCAAACAATTTGTAAAGCGTTTCTGATTTCTGACTTTATCTACAAACACTCCTTCATAGAGCTTGATTACTTGGAACAGAAATCAAGCCCTTAATAGTAGTCAGAAGTTCCAACACCCCAAGAACTTTCACCCAGTAACAAGCCCGGATGATACTCCAGATGTGTGCGTTGGTGGAGCTTGGTTTACTGTTAGAGCCCCCATAGACCCTGCATCCGAAGTGTCATTTATTTCTGTCTCTCTCAAAAGGAAGCTCTCACTGCAGTCTCGATTCTCTCAAACTCAAGTCATCAGTTTAAACGGGTCTGTGTCAGCTACATCCAGTCAAGTATGTTCAACAACAATCAGCTCACCTATTGACAAATAGTTCTCTATGAACATTGAGGCATTTGTTGTTAGAAAACTAATCGGTCAGCTGCTATACCATTCGTACTTCTCCTCACTCAAAACTACTTTTAGAATTTTGCAGTTAGCAGATTTTAGCAGTAAATTGACATATCGTTAAGTAGTGATATATATTCCTATATTCTTCATGATGGTGTTAAATAGGAGAAGGATCACAAGTTGGTCGCTCAGCGTACTGTGGGGTGGATTGTGACAGGCCCTCTCACTTCTTCAAATCAGTCCCAAACTGCTTCTTCATTTTACAATGAAGTTGATCTCAATCACAAATTGATTCGTTTTTAGGAACTCGAGGAAGTTCAGGAAGCTCGTCGTCTTTCAGATTGTGAGGATCTTAACCAAAAACATCTTATCGAAATAAAGAAGGTAGGGTCGTTGTCTCGCTTCCGTTTAAGAAATAATTTCCGGTTAGTTTGAATTTAGGCAACTCGTGTAATTTTGCTATTGTACAATATCTACATAATGAAGCCCGTTTGATAAAACAATCCGCCGCAAAGGCTAACTACGATCAAGTCATAAGGGAATATTTAACTCTCTACCGCATGGCTAGCATTCACCCTGATACATCAGCAAGCACCAATACGTCTTATTATCTACCTCATCATGGTGTTGTGAAACCTGATAGCACCACGACTAAACTCAAATCCTTCGTCAAATGGCGTGAGTCTTAACGACATCTTATATGCAGGCCCCGTTTTACAAGCAGATCTTACGATTCTCATTCTAAGGTGGCGGTTCTTTCGATATGTATTTTATACCAATATTGAGCAAATGTATCGGCAAATATTGATTAATGACACACAAATCCCATTTCAGCGAATTATATTTCGAAACTCGCTCGACCAGCCATTAAGTGATTTTGAAATGCGCACTGTTACTTTTGGAGTAAATTGTGCCCCTTATCTGGCTATAAGAACTTTGCTAGAATTGGCGAAGCAATGCTGAGCTGATTTTCCCGTAGTTTCAGAGATTCTAAGGCATTATATGTATGTATTGGTACCCATGATTTGAATAAGGCAACTCAAGCTCGTAAAGACCTAATTGACGTTTTAAACACAGCCGGATTTTCCCTTAAAAAATAGACAGCAATTAATGAAGACGTTTTAAAGGATCTATCCCCCGAGTACCTCCTAGATTCAACATTTCTAAAGTTGTCCGATTCTAGTACTTCAGAAACATTAGGTTTAAAATGGAATGCTGGAAAAAATTATTTTTGTTTCAACCCCCTTAAATTTCCCATTAAAAATGTGTTCACTAAAAGAGCTGTTCTACCCGACATTGTAAAACTTTTTGATCCCGCCGGTTAGCTAGCTCCCAAGATAATAGTTGCTACTATAAATGCAACAAATATGGAAGGATAAAACAGACTGAGACGAAATCATTTCTCCCTTAACCTTGAGACAATGGCAAATGTTTCTTGAAGGTTACTCAAACATTGAAGAAATTACAATCTCCCGCTATGTCAATTATGATCCATCTAGTTCCATCGAATTGCACGGCTTCTGCGATGCTTCGGAAAGAGCATATGCTGCTACCTTTTATCTTCGAGTCAAAAGTCCAAATGGAAATATTTACACCCACCTTTTGACTGCCAAGGAGAAAGTTGCCCCTGTCAAATTTGTAACGCTCCCCCGAAAAGAATTATGTACTGCTCATTTAATGGCAAAAATGTTCAAAACCACTCAAACACAAATGAATTTTGAAAGCAATAGTGTATTTATGTGGACTGACTCCACTATCGTACTTTCATGGCTTCAGAAGTTTCCGAACTATTGGAACACGTTTGCTGCAAAACGTGTCTCGTCGATAGTTGAAGACTTAGAAAAGGATGTTTGGTTTCACGTCGACTAGAAAGAAAACCCCGCTGATCTAGCTACTCGTGGAATCACATCTAGAGAATTATCATCTACCACAAAGAGTTGGATGATAATTATCATCTGCCACAAAGAGGTAGATGATAATTCTCTAGCTGTGGCTAAAACTACTCCATTCATTATGGCCTTCTAACCCTCCTACCCTCGAGACTCAAGAAGAATCTAGACCCCTTATAGCACATGTCAATCTAGTTGTTTCATCTGATATTTTAAGTCACATTTCGGACCTCGCTACGTTTTTCGATTTTATCATCATCTATCTCTTCGCCATAATTTTCGTTTTGAAACAAAAGATCTACAACATTCGGAAATTAATCATGTAAAAAATCGCTTAGTCGTAATGTGTCAAAAAATGCATTTTCCAGAATATGATCTACTTTCACAAGGCTTACGTCTGCCACGAAAAAGTGATCTTTTGTCACTAGACCCTTTTATCACCAGCATTTCGATATGAGGAGCGATTTCCTAAAATTTTGCCCTATAATGGGAAATTTACCCGCTTATACCTTGAAATAATTCACAAATCTTCGGTTCATGGTCAAAACTCACTTCTATTACGCTTAATGAGACTCGAATTTTGGATCTCGAGGTTGAAAAATTTGACAAAGTCTATTGTTCGTAATTGCAAGGACTGTGTGGTGCACAGGCATATGCGAAGTAAGCAAATTATGGGTTGCCTCCCCCTGAAAGGACTGCCCTATCACGTCCATTTTTTAATAGACGTTTAGATTTCGCTGGTCCCTTTGATAACTAGTGGTCTTGTTACTAGTTCAATTGTTAAATTAGTTTTATTACCCCCTTATGATGAACAATAATTACACCACTTTACCTTTTCAGCTAAAATGTCTACTCCACCCCGCCGATTGAGAACTAATCGCAACACAAACACCGACGTTGTCAACAGCCATCACAGAAATGTTTCTCCTGCACGCTCAAGACGGCTAAAGGACTGCCGTTATTGCGATAAGGACGGACTATCCTTTAGGAAAGTGTATACACTTCAGAAGACTTTCGGTGATAGATAGGTTGAAGGTCATGCGCAAATATCGATATTGAATAAACTGCCTCGCGCATTCACATTTTCTATAGGATTATCGTTGCTGTGGTACGTCTACCGGAACCAATTTTTCTAGTTTTCCCACCATCGTGATTAATGTCACTCCAAAATACATCGCATCATCGCATCATTACTAACTGAATTATCTAAAAAACCGAATATTATTTTTATAAGCTATTTTAATATCGATTTCATTGATTATTGTATTGCTTAAATTTCTTGTACATATTGAATTAGCATATCTATTGAATTATTATCATAACTATCTAATAATTTAAATGTTAAGTTTTTATAAGCACCCCATCCCTTGAAATGTTTGCACTCCTGCAAGGGGGGGGGGGGATGTTGGTGAACTCTAATTGTAATACATATCTATAATTATGCACTTGAGTGTAAATATATATGCCGTTGTTTCTCACTACAAGAGAAACTACATTCCTTATCGTTATTTATTCTTATCACTGATTTTGAGATCAACCATCGAGTGATCGATCAATTTGTTTTTTTTTTTTTTTTTTTTAGTTCACGATCAACCTGACATATAATAAAGTGTTTTTTGGAATTAATTACATACCGTGCTTTTTTTTTTTTCTTTCTCTTCCCCACAGCATGAAATAATTTTTTTGTTTCCCGCATACAAATGGGTTGGATCTCTTTTATTGGCCGGACTACCGGAAAGTTACCGTCCAATGATTATGACGCTTGAAAAAGTTGGAATTAGCATCAGTGGTGACTGTATAAAAATAAAATTATTACAAGAGAAACCAAATGCATGCGAAAATTCAGCTTTTTGTACTATCAATCATCAAGCTCCGCCTAAAACAAATAAAAAACGTCCATAATGCTCAAAGTGTAAGAATTTCGAACAAATCGCGAAATATTGTCGTACAAGGCCACAACAGATCCATAACTACAGAGAAAAGAAGTTCGATGCATATTCAGCAGTAGCACTATCAACATTAAAAGATACAAATATTTATGACTGGTATTTTGATTCGGGCACCACCTCTCATATGATATAAAAATAAAATTTATTGAACAATTTACACACAGAAATTGGAATCGTAACAACTGCAGATAAGGCAAGTTGAAGCATCCGACGATACTTTAATTCATCCAGAAAATAATTAATAAATAATGTTCAATACATACCTGAGCTTTCAACAAATTAGCTGTCAGTAAGCTAAATTGTCAAAAGAGGTCACACAACAGTTTTTAAAAATAGTAGCGTAGAAGTAATAAACTCAAAATAAAATAAAGTATTTGCATGTGCTTCTAAGGCTAGTCCACAGCTGTGGCACAGAAGTCACCTTAACTTCAAAGGTTTACAAAAACTACAAAATGGTTTAGCAACTGGAATAGAATTAAAAAAAAAAAACAACCAACGCAAGTGACTACAAAATGCGCATAATAGCAGGCCAACTTATCTTGATGTGTCCCACGGTTCTGCTTCTTTATTGGATATTTGGTTGGTAAGTGATCCCTGTTTTATGATATATTCTGATCAAACACAGTGACCTGCAATTTCTAACCATGCATTCATATTAGCTGTTTTTCAAAGTGTTGTAAGATGTCCATATAGATATTTTGAGTATAGGAATTTCAACAGAACTAATTGGAAAGGAATTTTTTTTCCATATCTGCTTTTGACTCCGATTACTTTTGTGGCTATGTTAATGTTGAGATTCAAAGCTCTCTTATTAATTCCTTAATTTTATGATCCAGTAGTCAAGAGTAGAATAAGGATTGACCACTGTTTTTGGATGAATCCAAATGATATTATATATTTTGATCCAGTGGTTCTTTTAAAAGTTGGAGTATTTATTGCAATACAGGAGTAAGACAAAAAACAAATTGTAGAGTTAGAAAGAGGTTTTACACGAAATTATTCTTTGGGTTGGATATGTAGAACAAGTGGAAGGTTTTGAAAGGATATGGAGTGACTAATGAAAATGATGTGATGTTAATGAGGTCAAAAACTATTTTGTTAATATTACTGATTCTGATCAAGATGTTATTGATTTTGACTCCTTTAGTTATGCAAATGAGTCCATTTCTTTCAGTTGAATAAGTGAGTTGGCGATTTTTAATGCTCTGTGTAAGATTAGGTCGAAATGTGTTGGAACTGATTTCATTACTATATGATTTATTAAAACTATTTATCCTCATTTTCGCCTTTTCTTATGCATCACATTAATTTTATTTTGACGTCATCCACTTTTCTTTTGATATGGAAAACTGCTCGTGTTGTACCGATTCCGAAGTTAAGGGTTTTCCATGGCTTCCGTGATTTAAGACCAATATCTATTCCATCTTCTTTGCCGAAATTCGTTGAACATTTAATGAAAGATCAAATGTTTACTTTTGTTCAGAACCGTATCATTTCGTCCCACTATCTATTTCGTTGGGGTGATAGTACCACTTCATTACTGCTTAACTTAACTGATATGTTCGTCATAGTTTGAATGGTAATTTGTAAGGCATTTAATTTTGTGAATTTCTTTATTTTAATAGAAGGAACTGATTTTAATTTTCCAAATCAGCATGTAAGCTTATTTTCTCTTGATTATGTGATAGGTTTCAATTTGTGGAAAATGGTGGTATATATTCCAATATTCTACCTCTGAAGCTAGGTTTTCCTCAAGTTTGTGTTAGGCCCACTTCTGCTTATTTTATACATTAATGATCTACCGAATTTTGTTGATACGAATGCTATTATTTTGTATTGCCCTTGATATTAGTGATGTACTGCAATCTAATATTAAATATTCTATTTCCCGTTTTCTATAATGGTCCTTTGACATAATACGAAGGCAATAGTATTTGGTAATATTGATATGACTTTGAGAATTGATATTCAGCTTCAGACGGTGAGCTCACCGATTCGCATTTTTCTAGGAATCCGCAAATTATTATTCCTAAGATTAGGAGCTCTATTTTTGAGTGTTCATTTATTGTAAGAATTGCATGCTGTTGGAATTTTTTGCCACTTGAGCTTCGTTTGTTTTCTCAATTTAAACTTATGAAGTATTTGGATACTTTATAGTCTATTTTTATTATTATTTATTAAAAATGAGCAAAATCGGTTCATAAATGGGCAAGATATCGCCGAAATCCGAAGAAATCTCTGAAAAACGTATTTGTTTTCAACTTTTCTAAGCCCGTATATAAGCTAGAGATTTCGTTTTTCACAGAAAATTCGGATTTGTTCGAAATTTTTGTGCTAAAGAAATGAATTCAATCAGATCATTAGTATTCGAGGTAAAGGTCAAAACGCATTTTTGACGGATATAAGATTCGTGATAAATATTTTTCTAAAATTTCGGTTTTTTGAATCAACCAATTTAGTGTATAAACAACCGAGTTATTGAGAAATGTTTTCTTATTTATTTAATGGCTGCTTTCCATATAAATAGTTGTTTTTATATGCACTGAAAAACAACAATAAGCTACACCATATTTGTTTTTTTTTTTTTTTCAACTTTTTGAAGCCACTATATAGCTAGAGACTTCGTTCTTTCACAGAAAATTTGGAATATTAAAAAAAAAAATGTTTTCTGAAGAAATTATTTTAATCGATCCATGAGTATCCGAGACAATATCACAAATATTTTTTTCGAATCTAATCGGTTCATAAATTTTCAAATTACCCTTTTTTTAATTAATGTTGTCTTCATTTGTTTGGTATTTTTATTGCTTCATTAAATTTAAAATATATAAATTTTTAATATAATATCTCAACAGGAGAAAGGGTAAATAACATTCAGCACAGCAGAGTATAGCACTTTAACATCTAAAATCATCTCTGTGAAGATACCTTTCAGAAAAGTGTTAAATTTGTACATGTTCTAAAATAAAATTTAATTTTATAGAAAAAAGATTGTAGACACTTTTTCGGCCAATAAAACACAAAAAAATCATAATTTTTTCAACTTTCAATTGATCAGATGAGGTATCGAAATTTTTCAAACGATGAAAAATTTTCTATGTCAGAGGTACCCTATTTTGAGTCAAAATAGCTCCGCGAATTATAATGGCCCTATTTTTGTTTTAGGTATAAGAGATACAAAATAGGACCTAAGATAGAACTTTATGATACCACGAAAGCAACATCCATAATGTCAGAATTAGCGCCGTTTTAAGTAACAAATTGTGATCATCCCTGTAAATATGAATACAAAATTCTCAAATAAGAATAGTATTATCTAAGCGAACAAACGCTTTAGAAACCATAGCAGAATTACGATTTTGATTGAAATATTCATAATTATTAAATGTTTTATTGTATTATTGCATATAAGCCATACTTTGGGCCTATGGGTTTGATTTTTTATTGACATAAATATAAAAATGTTCTCTAATAGTTTTCGTTATGCTAAGAAGCATTCCGATAGTATTATATCGGCTTTTGTACGCATAATAAACGTCTTGAGAATATTGATCTTGAGGTACAGCGCGGGAAAGCTTCCATAGGTTAGGATAAGTGGATGTGTTATTATCTAACTTTTGACAGGGCAAAGAGTATTTCGTAACTGTTGATCCACTCAAGAGTCTAAAATCAAATATATTGGAAACATTGTCATCACTAAAAGCAAACAATCTATTCAACTCATTTATATTTAAGTCCGATATATTGACAAAATTCTTAACATTATATCAGTCATTATTCTAAATTTTCTAATTAAGGATTTAAGTTTATTTCTTAGACTGCAGTAAGTTTTACAATTTTTCTCTGTCCCACTAACTCCTTTGCATGCAATAATATCTTCTTTTTCTCTTCTTTTACCAAGAAGATACAATATAAGCTCGATTTGCGCAACTACCTATTATTACAACAACCCGACTTTTTTTATATTACACTTAGTAACTTCTTTTTAAAAAAGTGCAACTTTCTATTGATATTTGTAATATTGCATCAAATTTTTGTAAAATTTTTTCTTTTAGTTATCTGTAAATATATTTAAACATATTGAATTATCTCTCAATCAAACTTCAAAGTTTCGAAAAAAAAAAATATAAAATATATACCAAAATTATTTCCACCTAATATGAATGTCAAATGAAATGAAATAAAAGCTAAAATCCTTGCAATATAACAAAAATTTTTATTTAAATTTTGCAGCACAAAATGCAAAAAAAAAAAATTTCCTTTATATAAAGTGTATAATTAACTAATAAATAAAAAGATGTTTTCCTAACTTTTTTATTGTAGCATTAAAATAAAAGATATTAAAAGATATGCAGCAATTCGTAGCTCTCATTGGACATCTATATTGGGTCGATATAATTTTCGTAAATATTATATAATATTATTAAACATTGCGCAACTTTCGAAATTTTTAAAAATCCTTTTGAGTGGAAACTTGACATCCTGGAGAAAAACTGGGTATACAGATTTCCCGTAGATTGTCTCAAGTTTTATACATATACCGATTTTTCACGTGTGAGAAAGATTGTTGCAGGTTGATATATATTAGATAATAAATAGTAAAAGGTAACATCTTCAAAAGAATATTTTCTTAAGTTTTCGTGCTGCAACATTTAAAAAAAATATTATATTGCAACCCATACTGGGTTGATATATTAGTAAATATTGAAAAAAATTTAATGTGTATCCTTTGAAACTTTCAAGTCCTTTTAAGAGGAAATTTGACGCCCTGGAGAAAAACTGAATACGAGTTTTACTGCGTATGGTATGACTGTCACACGGTGTTATATTTATATAATTCTTTAGACAAACGATATCGAAAGATTGACTAAATCGAAGGAAAAAAATGCCAAAAACTCGGTATCGAGAAAAATAAATATATTTTATAAATAATATTGTTAAGAAAATTAGTTTTAGAAATTTAAATTGATGATTTTAGAATTTCCAAGTTTGTAACGTATTAGAAGTTCTCAGTTTGTAACGGTTGTTTATTTAAATTTAATTAAAATCTCTTGTGATTTGTCTTAATTATCTAAGAGAGTTGTACTCACTACAACTTGCTTATGTATTAGCGGGAAAAATAAGAGCTAAAGAAGCATTCTAAAATGCTTTATTTAGCAGCCGCAAGGCATGCTATTCGCATTCCAATCTCCTTTCCATTTAACACGGCATGTCACTGAAGGCAAGGCTTTCTTTTCTCCCTTCCAAAGAAGCGAAAAGGCAAGGAATTGCTTTTAAATAAATAGGCTCTCTTATATGCAATGCTATTTCAAAAGAGTCTGAAAATGGATTGTATAAAAAAAAACAGACGAACTACCCTAACTCCATTAACGACACTTAAAATAATACTAAATGATTTTGAGCTTTTAAGTCTCTGAATTAAAAAATTTCTGTTTGTAATGAGAAAGATAAGCGGGGAAACCAGAAATATGCAATTGCATGTTTTTTTCCTTGACATTGAATGAAGCCATCGATAAAATATTTATCCGTTTCACAACAAATAAAGCGTTTTTGCATCGATTTGTAAAGGCATAGTTTTGCATATTGAGGAGCTTGAAAATATTGAACCAATTTTCAATTGATCTTCATTAATGCTATTTTTGAAATATAATATAGAGGACGTATTAGCTTTTAAACTTGTCAGAATAGCATCAGTTAATGTTATAAAATCAATATTTTTTTAATGAAAGTATATCATAATTTTGATAATTTCTGAACTAATAAACGAATTAAATGGGTAAACAAATGTAATATCAATAACGTTTTTATGTGATATAATAAAAAATGGGGAATCAAATTTCGACACAGTTGATAAATTTCAGTTTTGTCTTATTTTATAACATCATAATATTAATAAAATACTTAGTTTTAATGAAAAACATAATTTTTTAATTACAAACAACTTTTTTAAAGTGCATATTTTCGCCCTTCTTTTTAGAGCATATTTGTTTCATTTAATGAAAATGAAACTAGAATTAGTTCGGTTTTTTTTTTTTTTTTGAAAAGGAAGCCGATTCTTTGTTTGTGAAATTTTCATAGAAATATGTTTTAAATTTTTTGCGAAAAGTACACAGGCCTGCAGGGATGAAGGACATTCATATTTTCCTGCTGGGCTGTATTACATAAGCTGTTATAAATTATTACTTATGTGTTGGTGAGAAACTAAATTTGTAGGTTGTAAGCTGTTATAACAGTAATCTTAAAAAAAACATGAAAACAAATTCAAATTCATCCTTGTACCAAAATATTTATTTGTGCAAATTTTATTAGTTTTCAAAATTGAGACCTGTACTTTGTCGAGAAATCGTTTAATCGACAAAGGAAGTGAATCTGTGTAGAACGTAATACTTTTAATGTGTGTGAAGATAAATTTTAAAATTTATAACCCCAGACGCAAACCACGTTAGTTAACAGAGGTCTGTTAATTCGTTAACATAGATCTGTTAAGCGTGGAAAAACTGATATATTCAATAAAAATTGGAATTAGGAACACATTTTTGGACCAAGTGGGCGGACAGAACTTTTTGGAGATGATAAATACGGCGTCCCGCTATGTCCTCCACTTTTCAGATACTTTAACAGTGTGAGTTGGAAGGAGTTATACAAATTTTTCAAAAATTTAAAATTTGGGATTCTGAGTGGAATGAATCCAGATTCCAGGGAAACAAGGCAACGTGGGCGGACAAAACTTTTTTGAGATGATAGATAAGGTATCCCACTATGTCCTCCACTTTTCAGATCCTTTCCCTTGTTTCCCTGGAATCTGGATTCATCCCACTCAGAATCCCAAATTTTAAATTTTTGAAAAATTTGTATAACTCCTTCCAACTCACACTGTTAAAGGATCTGAAAAGTGGAGGACATAGTGGGATACCTTATCTATCATCTCAAAAAAGTTTTGTCCGCCCACGTTGCCTTGTTTCCCTGGAATCTGGATTCATCCCACTCAGAATCCCAAATTTTAAATTTTTTAAAATTTGTATAACTCCTTCCAACTCACACTGTTAAAGGATCCGAAAAGTGGAGGACATAGCGGGACGCCTTATTTATCATCTCCAAAAAGTTTTGTCCGCCCACGTTGCCTTGTTTCCCTGGAATCTGGATTCATCCCACTCAGAATCCCAAATTTTAAATTTTTGAAAAATTTGTATAACTCCTTCCAACTCACACTGTTAAAGGATCTGAAAAGTGGAGGACATATCGGGACGCCTTATTTATCATCTCCAAAAAGTTTTGTCCGCCCACGTTGCCTTGTTTCCCTGGAATCTGGATTCATCCCACTCAGAATCCCAAATTTTAAATGATCGTGAAATTCATGTTTTAAAGCCAATTCTGATCAAGTTGCCTGAATTTAAGATATGTGAGTGTATTTCCTAATGGTAACGGTTTTCTGGACCCACTTGGTCCAAAAATGTGTTCCTAATTCCAATTTTTATTGAATATATCAGTTTTTCCACGCTTAACAGAGCTATGTTAACGAATTAACAGACCTCTGTTAATTAACGTGGTTTGCGTCTGGGGTTATAAATTTTAAAATTTATCTTCACACACATATACTTTTAAGTGGGGGTGTATGATATAAAAACTGATCCACATTAGATGAATAGTCCACAAGCCGATTTTCCAATATTAAGAGAAAAATCATGATTTATTTTCACACTTTTGCTGCTTAGTAAATTTAAAATACTTTTTTTTTTTTGTGTACACATTCCAATTAAAGCCCCACATAATATGTAGTTTTCTATTTTACAAATTTAAGGAAAAAACGAGTTAACCGGTTTTTTTAGAAATTTTTAACTGGTTTTTTTTCAAATACCAAGTATTCGAAAACCAGTTTTCGCAAAACCCCGAATAATCGATGTCCCTAATATGACCAGATGTAATTTGTGGATTCAGTTCAGTAATAAAGTTGCAGTTCAGTCATAAAGTTACCATTGTATTTAAAAGGAAAAAACCAACGTTTTTGAAAGGCAAAAAGTAATTTACATACAGAGATTCTTAAATATTAAGAAATCTGCAGTATTCCATATTCAGTAGTATTCTTTAGGTTTATTCCCTAACTGTAAATTTATGTATAACTGTAATTTATAATGTATGACATAAAGTTTAAAACTACGTTAATTACCTGGAAATAGCGAGCAGTCTCTGATGGTAAATTGTATTTCAATATACAATCGATTGGCAGGACCACGATCAATAAATGGAGACCAAAGCCAGTTATTTACATTATGATACGCAACATCACATACAACATAACTTCTCCAATTTATACCTTTGACGAAATCAGTGAAACTCTCTTCGACCCACTAAAAATAATAAATAAAAAATATTTAATTAGAAAAGATAAATTAGTTTAAAGTTATTACTATTTTTTATTTCAAAATATATTAATATACAAATTGATATTTTATAGACAAAATTTATTAGTATTATATTATCACTTTTGCTGGATAATAAACGATATTTATTGCTAATTCTGTCATAATACAATTGATGTTACGATAGTTGCACAAACGTTATTAGTAATTTCTCCGTAAAAATTTCCTACAACACTTACAACATTTCAACCTATGTTTATAAAATGTTGTAGGAATCATAACCTTTTACAGAAGTGAAAGAAACAAATACATATATTATCAGATAAAGAAAACCAAAAAGTATTGTGCGTACAATTGCGGTAACAAAACTGATACCAATTATTCGTTTAATACCATTCAATTGCTTTTTTGCAGAAATGGCACGAAGCGAAATCAGAACCGAAAAAATATGATACCTTGTGTTTCTCAATAAATTGAGAAATCTTTACCGAAAACACACATTCACTTACATGTGTATATTTCTGTGTTCCTAAATCAAATAGTTATGAAAGAAGTGCTTCTTTCCCCACACATGTAAATATTTTGCCAGACCAAAAGCATTTTTGGAAATTTAGATTTTTTTTTTTTTTATACAATATTTTTCTGCTTCGTCAGGTTCGTCATCATTTCATCACCATTATACTACACTAAAAGACTCTTCCAAAAAAGTGTAATTTACTGTAATTTATATTTTGTAAAAAAAAAAAATTGAAAAATGTTGCTATTTATTTTCACTACAATCTGTCTTATGAAAATCGAATAAATAATGATTATTGGTACATTTTTATTTAGTTCTCCATGTCGATTTTATTTATTTAGTGAACAAATAATTAAGTCACTTAACAAAATTTTATTTAAAATATATTCAATTCATTGTATTTTGTAGCATTAAATACTAATACTTAGAAATTTACTTTTAATAATTTTTTCTGAGCTTTGCAGATAACGGGAATGGATCTATTATACTCCTCAAGAATAATCTTACATAAAAATTAAATATTGACATTTTTCAACGCCACTTAATGGATACATTATAGATTTACTTTGTAATAAGAATCAGTATTTTATCTCCTATACTCCAAGCTATGATTTCTCCATTCCGGAATTGGGGTTAGGGAATATCTTGAAAATAGTCCAGATATCTTAAAAATCTTCGGTATTTTTTTCGCAATAGTAGCCCTTAAATTATGTTTATGCTTTTTACTTGTAAATTTTGTTTCCATTCTCATTATTGGGAAAACTGCAGACATAAAACACATCGCCAATTTAAAAATGATACATCTAGTAAAGTGCTTAAAATATTTATTTTAAATTTCACATTTAAAGTCAGAAAGAAATAAAAAATTATTGTATTTGGATATGACGCAAAAAATTAAATATAAATAATTATGGAATTTCGGAACTGCTGTTCCGATTTCAACGAAATTTGACATAGTGATAGTAGAGGTGTAGACGAATTTAAGCTCGGACTATATAGACCTACAGTGGGCGGGTCCACAAGGTCTCAAAGTTGGATATCTCGGGTAAAAAGTTTTTTTTCAGAGACGATCTTGATTCCTTATATATGAATCGATTAGAAAGATTCCGCTGGTCGAGATCTATAAAAACCTACTTTTTAGCTTGCCTTGGTGAAATTTTTTCGCTACAATGGGTCCAAATTTCACCCGATTTTTTGGAATAGAAAAATTGTGTAAAGAAAGAATTTTGAAAATATATTTACGGAGTCAAAGTTATAGGCATTTAAATTTGAACTTTGTAAAAAGTTGACTTTTTCCCCTTTATACCGCTTTTTCGTATTATAATTGCAATTGTCAATTACAATTACACAGATCAACAAAATCACAAAAAATATTTATCGCTTTATTCCTTCTCGATAAAACACGAATGCCCTATTTGCTCTACCTATTACCCAGAAAATTTTATACAGGTACACACATATTTCCTGTGGTCATCAATGGATTCAAAGTGTGAAATGATGGAAATGTTTCATTTAACTTTTTTTGCTATATTTGGTCTAAGAAGTAAGAATTAAGCAGAATTATTCACGATGTACTTTTTTCTAATTTTTTTTTCTTTGGATTTTTATTATTATTTTTTTTTCAAACTTTTGGTGTCTAAAAATTTTACCATTTTTGAGATCTACGGTCATGCATTAGTTTTATAAGGGTTAAATGTGAAACTCTTGATTTTTAAAACTTTAAGGCCTTCTAAGGGCTATTTGTGTCAAGTTGGAGACTTTACTTATATTACATTTTTGTGGCACCATTTCTTGTCTATAAAATGTGAATGACTAATTTACTCTACCTATTACCTACAAAATTATATAACCTAAAAACTCCTCAGGGAAGCATATTTTATTTGGTCATCAGTGGGTTAAAAATGTGACGTGATGAAGAAAACCGAAATGTTCCTGGTGAATGCAATGACTATATCTATAATATCTGCAACATATTTTTCACGATGCTTTTTAATGTTGATCTGTGTTACATTTAATTGCAAATAATAGTATTTATTACATTATAAATTCTTTAAAATTAAATCTTATCTAGATGTTATTAAGAAAATTCAACATACGAGTTTTATGCGGGTGGACATTTGTATTGGGGCTACGTGAAATAATTGATCGATCATAACCTTCTTCGTCATGTCAAAATATTCAAATATCTCAAATTTCATCAAGTTATCTTTAAAATTGCGACCTGTACATTGTTCACAAGATTTACATGGACAGCCGCCAGCCAAACGGTCATCGTTAAATCGACTCAGAAAGTGATTCTCAAACAAATATCAGCACAAACGCATAATACCCCAACCACCTGTGGTGGTCTACCAAAATTAAGTTTTTTTTTTACATTTTGTTTGTATTTTTTTAATTTAATATCTTTATTTTTAAAATTGAAAAAAAAAAAACATCATAGTGCGTAATTTTTTGAACATTTTTATTTTTATACCCTTCACCACAGGTGTAAAAAGTATATATAAGTTTGTTTTTCCGTTTGTAATTAAAAGGAACGATGTCGATGTTAATTAAAATGGCTTTTATGAATGCACCTGATATCGTAGATACATGATATATGTATCAAACGATCGGTAATCCTTTCGATAATTTTTGGTATTGAAATTCAGTAAAATCGGTTCAAAAATGGCGGAGTATATCTAAAAAAAACCGTTTCTTTAGAGGTATTTAAGAATTTTTGAAACCCCTCTATAAGCTAGGAATTCGTTCAGAAAATTTGTAAACGTTTTTCTGAATTTTTATGCCAAATAATTGAACCAAATCGTTCCATAAATATTCTTTTTGCAGCCCTCATATAAGCTATGGACTTAGTTCTTATATAGATCGGTCAGAGACATTTTGCTAAAATTTCAGTTTTTTGAATCAACCAAATGTATAAACCGAGTGAGTTATTAGTAAAAAACTGAAAAAAACTATTAAAAATAAATACAAACATTTATGTATATAAACTGAAGCATTGCAATCACTAACAGTGTTATTGTTGTTTTTTGTACAAGCAAGCAGTGATTGTTTGTATACACACCAGGGATGGAAGAGTTGATACTATAGTACTTTTTTGATACTATTTAACATTCAAAAGTAAGGCTTTTCAACACCTTTGATTTATATATTACAATTACTAAAAACTACAAGTTTTTATGCTCTGTAAATTAACTTGAAGTGAAGATGTTCCATATTTTAAAGACATCAGGTAATGAATTATGTTTTACCAAAAATAAAGCTGAAATACTCGAAGGAATTGATCTTGGACTTATGTTTCCCTAATTTTATTTTAATAACTATAATATTTAATCTGAATAAAATCATTTAATGATTTCGTATCGTATTTAATCCTTCGTTTTTAATATACAAATTATATTCTTTGAGTTTTGCACTATATAAAAAATAATTAACTATCAAAAATTTTAATTTTAGTACTCTGAGGATGAAAAACGTACTATTTTAAATTTATTTTGATACCTAAAAAATTTCATTTTCCATCCCTGATACATACATTTATTTAGGTATGCTTGAATGTTGTTTAGTTGGCAACAGAAGCATTGCAAAGACTATAAGTGTTGTTGTTTTTTGTGGAAGCAGAGCTTGCTTGATTCGTATATACATCCATACAAGCATCCCAGCAAAAATTTGGTAACGGCATGTTGTTATTGATGTAGTTAATTTTCAATGTCCACAATATACTGTCTGCATTACGTGAAAGTAGATTAGTAACTACTTACTTTTACCCTTATATATAATAAAGCCCTGCGTAAGATGATTATTAAAGCAAATTCACTTGCTTTTTAAGTGTATTGTTCATAGCCAACATGTACAATAACAACAATAAATACTGTTCGTACTGTTCGTTGACAAAAACAATTCAAATGCGTCGTGTGTATAAGCGATTGCAAATACTGGCGTTCAAGTATTAAGTTATAACATATAAGTTATATATAGTTTCAAGTATTTATATATGTATGTTTAAGAAATTAGTATATAAATAGTAATTGATTTGTTTTTATATATATTTTTATTTTAAGTAATAATATAAAAAAATCATGTATGATAATAAGTCTCAAAAACTAATTTGAAAGACTTTTAAATATTTATGTTTATTAAAATCTGTTTACTAATAATAATTATCGCATGTTTTTTCAATGTTACATTTACTTTCTCATTTTTCTTCAATAGTTATATAATTAGTAACTTTATTAATATTTATTTATTAATATATTTTGTATGTACAAATTTAATTCATTTATAATATGATTAATATCTAAATCTATATATGGCATAACATATTTGTTGTAAGCCAGATTGGCACTATTCTAGACAAGTAAATTACATTCACATAGTTTTGAATTTATATAATTTTTACTAAAGCTACAAGCTATTCTTTAAGTTTACATTTTCATGGAAAACAAGAAAGAAAGATATAGTCGGTCAGATATGATACCCCTCACCATTGTGCGTGTCCGTAAAAATTCATGGAGGGGTCTTATATTAGACATGTGGACAATTGTGGACCGATACCCTTTACTAAGTGTAAAATAAAATATAAGAATACAGAATATAAATTTATGCACTTTAGGGTGATTCCCGAAAGTGGGCTTATATGGGAGCTATGGTAAATTATGGAGCGATTCTCATAAAATTTATCACCATGATTTCTACTTATAAAAAACTTATTTGTGTCGAATATAAACTTGTTACTAACAGGTGTATGTGATTTATTACCGTTAAAGTGATTTTCGGAAGAGGATTTTATATGGGAGCTATGGTCAATTATGGACCGATCTTCATGAAATTTAGCACAAATATTGTTACTTATACAAAACTTAGTTATACCAAATTTCATTAAAATTAAACCCCTATTCTGGGAGGGCACTTGTATGGGGGTTAGGAAATAATGGACCGATCGTAACCAATTTCAATAGGCTTCTTCCTTGTGTCATGAAAGTCCTACGTGCTAAATTTCATTGAATTATCTTCAAAATTGCAACCTGGCTGGACGGCTGGCCAGTATGCATACAATATCATTTAAACTTAGTATGGATTTACCAAAGTATTTTATTCGAAATTCATTGTATATTGGGCAACACCCATTTCTATTATTTTATTGATGTAGCAGAGGTGAAGTCTTAAGGTATATAAGTACAGTGACTCAAGGTTTGTCTCTAAATAGATAATGTAATTACGTGACGTGTTTGGTAGGTATAGCATCTTTTTTATAAAAAATATAAATAATTTTTCAACCTCATCATATTTTGCATATCCCAATACTTGCGCAGCATATAACATAATTGACTTGGATTCTGTGATATCTGCGGATTCTTAATATATTTGGACCAAGTATAGTTTATCGCCAATTTTTATGCAGTTAGTTTGTTGTTTAAGTGTTTCTTTAAATTTGACGACATTCTTGTACCGAAACCATTATTTTAAATTTATTTCGATTAGCTTTCAAACACCACACAATAATTATATAAGCAATCAAATAAAATAAGAATGTCGTCCACGTAAAACAATACTTTTAGATTAACGTCAGCAACATTTACTCCTCCAGGTAACTCTTCCGCTAAATCATTAATATATAATGAGAATAATAGGGTGCTTAACATACAACCCTGTTTTACAACCATTTCGAAATAAAAAGGATCTGAATAAGAGTTTCCATCCCAGATATAACTTTCAGTATTTTTATTCATGTGTTGTAGAATTCTTATTATCTTAAGAGACAAATCCAGGCACGAAAGCTTGTAGAATATCAAAAGCGCACGAAAAATCAACAAAGAAAGCATATGTATTCTTGTAGTTGGCTTTATTTACACACAATACACAATATTAACGAGGCTGAAAATGTTGTCAACGGTTGAAAATTTTTTTTCTAAATCTAAATTCAGTTAAAATTATGTTACGATCGATCCAATCCGTTAAACGATTTAGTATAATGGTATTAAATATTTTACATAGTATTAATTAGCGACAACCAGCAATAGTTTGATGGACGATTAGGATCACCCTTTTTGAAGAGAGGTATCAGTATTGATTTTTGTAAACTGGATGGAATTTTCTCATGCAGGAATATTTTGTTAAAGACGGATAAGATTTCAATAATAAAATAATTAAGGGCATCTTGGCCAGGTGATTTACTATATTTAAGTTCTTTTAAAATGAAAGAAATTTCACACATTTCCATGAGAGAGTCTAAGAAGGCATCAATAAAATATGGCGTTGACCAGCTGATAGTCTGGGAATAAACATTTTTTTGCAACTTACTAAAGTGAGAACGAAAATCACTGCCATTCAATGAACCTTTTACTGTGTATGTACGCAATCTCTTAGAGTTAGATAGCTTCCATCATTTGTTATGAAAATTCATGTTTTTAATTTTTTTTTTTTTTTTTTTCATTACATATCTTAAGATAGCAGCTCTAGAAGCAAAATAACGAGATTTGTTTACAGTATTGCGATTTTTTCTCTAACGCCTAAGATTCACTACCATACGTTTTCTAGATTGAAAGAAATATTTGTTCACTTTAGTAACATTAGCTAACTTTATCTTGTCACATAGACGCACAACCAATTCATCAATCGTTTCGTAAGACTGAATATTAATAGTACTGGCAACTCAAACAAGATTATCTTTGTATTTAACAGTCTTTGAATTGTAATCTTTTCATTTGTATTAGCTTCACGGCATAATGATTTAATTTTTGAGCATAGTGTCATTTGCTCAGAGTAAGGCTTGGATGCGATAAAGAAATCAACAACATATTGTAAAAAGTTAAGTGAATAAATACAATAATCAATAACAGAATATCCTTAACCCCACAAAAGCTGTATTCCCTTAGAGCATCGTCACAAGTTCTACCATTACGCACAATCCCACCGACATTTTCAATAAAATTCACCAATTTTTTGCCCTGCGCATTTAGTTCTTTGTCTTTTGAAGATCTAGTTATATTGTGTAATGATAAAAGTTGTACCTCGTTTTTATCTTACAAAACAATTTAAAATTTAATTATTAAATATTTATTTATTAAATATGGGAAAAGTTCAACATATTTTAAAGCTAACGGTTTCTCAAAAATTAGGGATTTTAAAAAATTTAAAAGTGGCAAGAAAATTCATTAAAAAGTTCGTACGTACAACAGCGATTTTACGATCATTTGTATTCCAAAATTTATCAAAACCAATTATCTTCAAAACCTCGTCTTATTGATCCATTTGTAAAAGAATTTAAGGATTACGTTGATGAGCGTGGGTTGACTCTTCGCCAAATCTACAATGCCGACAAATCCGGTCTATATTATAGGATGCTTCCAAATCACACTCTTGTCACATGTAATGAGAAAACGGCTCCCGGAAGAAAAATATGTAAAGAGCGGAATAACTTTTTCGGCCTGTTCAAATGCGAATGGCACAGACAAACTGAAATTGTTGGTTGTTGGAAAATCGAAAAACCCACGCAAATTTATATACTTTTTCAATAATCCTGTAATATACAACTCCAGTAATAACGTCTGGGTGACATCATTTATATTCAAGGACTGGTTCCATCACGAATTTGTTCCCAGGTAAGTAAATTTTCACCAATTAGTAAAAGTAAGTTGTTCATAATTAAAATTTTTTTTGGGTCCGAGATTTTTGGCTTCAAAAGGTTTGCCGCAAAAAGCAGTTTTGTTTTTGGATAACGCGACGAGTCACCCAACTGAGGAACTAAAAGTGATGTTTCAGTGAAGTTTCATTATAGAAATTAATCTACCACCCAATTGCATTGCGCTTATTCAACCGTTAGATCAAAAAGTTATCAATTTACAATTATCCTAATTTACCTTTAAATACTTTTGTTTATTTTAAATTTAACCACCTAGGGGTCATTAAGATAATAATTTTAGATCATTTATAACAATTAATGCAACTGTAGTGTATATTACTATTTATATCAACATTGTATGAAATAAATGTCAAAAGAATTTAGTATTCGATGGAGGTAAGACAAATAAATTGTTCGTGGTAAGGACTGCTAGCATTTGAGTTTTCTTATTAATGGAGCTATTATAAGCAAGTGGATTTAGTGGTAAGGACTGTTGAGTCCCCTTGCTTGAGAATACTCCATTAAGTATTTATAACGTATATGAAACAAAACGTGGTATTGTCCCTTTTCTCTCGGTCCACAAAAATAAATTTTTGTGATGAGCCACTGGCATTTCAAGTATACCCTAGCGATAAGCGAAAACGCGTCGTCATAATTGATATGTGGTAAATCTTTCAAAAATTTAGCCTCTAAAACTTGCTCATCTGCAATTCTTGCATTTAAATCGCCCACTATACAGAAATTTGAAGGATCAAGTTCCTGTACAACATCTTCAAACTTATCGAATTCACCCTTCCAGTTAGTGCAGTTTAAATAGCATGGGATAAAATAAAACACATTACCTTCAAATTTGGCACTTAATACCGTATTATTGGAAATGTTAAAAAATTTAAAAGCATACGTATTTTTAAGATTTTTTTGAAACCATATAAACATCCTCCTAACACGTCCAGCTCTATGTGTTTTCGTAGCTGTAATCCAGTGTAAACAATAATTATTAAAATATATCGAGAACAAATGCCGTCTATCAGCTGTGATATGGGTTTCAAAAATAAAAAATACATCAAAATTATTGATATATATATATTAAATTTACTATATTTTAATGATTTTTCAAGAAGATTTGCTACATTATATGAAAATAAATGATATAAATTAAACTGCTATTGGGAGCTTGAAATATATACATTTTTAACATCACAATCTACTATATTCATACTGTCCTTAACGCAAACATCAATCAAGTAATTACATTTCGATAAAAGATTTTTCAAGTATTCAGCATCGCTAATAGAATCAGCACAAACTTTTCCACTGGGCCACGTATATTTGTTGTTATTAATAAATAAACAAAACTAACTTAATTTTGCTTAATTGTCTCAGGTTGTATCGTGCATTTCGTTCATCTTCGGTGAAGTCTTTTTTGTATAAACACCTGCTGACTTTTTTAAATTACCTTTAGCATGAACGACATTGTAAGTCAGCGAATTCGATACTAAGCTCAACAAAAACGATTTTCCAGAAGAAATTAGCGAGATGACACTACATCAACATTGCCATTAAGTACATCACTATATAGTTTTGTAAATATCTCTCTGGCTGTTAGTAAATTTTTACAATTCAAACCAGAAACAACAACATTCGAAGCCCGCGACCTACGGTCAATATATTCAAAACGTTATGTGAGCTTTTTATTATCACTTTTTAGTCTTAAATTAATTTCTTTTAATTCTTGGATTTCAGGTAGGTTTTTCTAGCAACATCTTTCAGTTTATACTCTAATAGGTCGGTAAACCTATTCCACTAGAAAACGTCTTGGGTGATTGTTCGATTGTTTTCAGCCATAGTTAGACAAGGCAAATGTTTTTACTATAATTATTTTCAGTGATATCAGGCGATGTAACTTTAAGTGTACGTTTATTATTCATCGGATTCTTATTTTATTTTTAAACTACACATTTGGACATAACCCTCATTTATGCAATAAAAATATTCGTTTTGTTTATTTAGTTTAGCTGTCTATTAACGGAGCGCTAATTATTACCAAAATATAAAAAAATAAACACCAAATAAATTAAGTGATATGAATAAATGTTTCTTACGGCAATACAAAAACAAAACACCAAACTGAAGCGAATTGTTGAATGTTGTAAAATAAAAAGATGTTTACAGCCAGTTAAAGCAACAATCACCGTCAGTGTAGATTGCAAGGAATGTTCAAATACTTATAATAATGAATCTCACAGTAATACTACATCAAACTGTATATATATATAACTATATATATATATATTTTAACTTTAATTATTTAATAAAAAATTATAAAAATTATGTAGCTAATAAATACAACTTTTTGACACTTTAATAACAGAGTTGCTAATCTATCTATTAATTATTTTGATTTGACTGTTTTGTTTACGAAAATACTATCAAATGATAGTTATGAAAGCACACACACATACATATGTTGTTCATATAAAAACATGCAAAGAAAACAGATAAAAAGAGTGTACATACTTTTTCGACTAAAAAAAAAAAACACAAAAAGTCGTCTTTTTTGCAATTTTCAAATTCAAAATCGTTTATTTTTGGACTCGGTAAAGATATCGACTTCAAAATTTTTTTATTCAATAGATAATTTTGTTCTTTAATTAGTTAAGAAAAAAAACTAATAAAATCGGTAGCAAATACTAGGAGATATATATAAAAAAAAAACTGGACCAAGAACATGCAAAATTATGGTGCTTAAATAGGGCATGTAAGCATGTCTTTTATACGTCTTATCAGTGCCTACAACAATATATATATACCAAACTTAACATTGTATACTCCTCTGCTACGCCCATACCAAATTTCATGAAAATCCAACCAGCCGATCAGAAGTTAGATTTATTTTCAAAAAATTTCGATTCTGCCCCACTGTGCAATATACAAATATGAGATATTTGAACAAAAAATTATTGTCAAACACACCTTTAATAATATTTTCACACTATTAAATTAAAAATAAAAATTTAGTTTTCTTTTAGCAAATAAACAAAATTTTCCCATTTTGACAGGATTTTCGGCCTAATAATTCCTACCTAATAATTAAATTCCTATTCTGCCACTACCTGACAATTCCAATATATAAGATTTTTTTTTGTCTTTGGACTGTACTAGGTGAGAGTAATGCTTGTCTTTTACATAAAAAATTAGTTGAATAACCAGACGACAGTAACAGATTTACTTACAAAAGCAATTCAAATTTCAATCAATTCAAATGAGTTTTAAATGAATTGCTAATTCTTGAATTAATTTAAAATCAATTCAATTCAAATGAATTGGAAATGAATTGCAATTAATTTGACGAATTCGTTAAAATTTTTTTGTGTGAAAAGAATAAATTAAAAATTTGCTAATTCAGTGCATGAATGATTCGCGAATTAATTGAAAAATGTATGATTCATTTACAGCACTGGTATTTATATGGTTTATATATATATATATATATATATATATATATATATATTTCCTTAGTACACCTAAAAAAAAACCATGTCTTTCCTTAGTAGAATGTTTTTTTTCACAATATTTGGACAAATTTGACCTTTAATAATTACAAAACAGTTATACATTATAATCCAATTTTAATCTAGCAAAGTAACGAAGACTATCGCACGTAATCGTACAAACAGACTATAGTCCATGGTGGAATTGAACCCACGTCGAAATTCAATTCAGATTAGCTTACGGTCAATAAGACCATCCGACCACTCCTAAATAAACTGATATTGAATATATAAAAAATTTACATTTGGTGCACCAAAATTTAACAACTTTTGAAATTTGAACGTAACTCTCCCTAGAACCATTCTTTGGATTGATAAAAGATATTGTGTGAAATATTAGTGAAATCGGATATCGTTAGTTTTAAGACAAATGTAGCTATTAAATACTTTGCTTTGCAACAACATGTTAAAAAATCGCAATCTTCATATAATTATCTATCAAACAAGACATAAAAAGAAAAAAATCGGTTAAAATATGTTAAATTTATTACGAATTCCCCAGACCATTAATGCGTTTTAGACTATTTGTGTAAGGAGTATACAAAAAAATGTTTGATTTTTCGAGAAATGTTTAAATGAAATGCTATTTTTATTTAAATTTGAACCATAATTATTCAGGAAAAAAGAGCATACTAGTCATTAGTAAATTCATTAATGATAATGAACTCGAACTAGTTCAAATTTTGGTGAAACATTAATGAATTTAACACGTGATTGTCATAGGAGGGAAGTGATCCAAATTACTAAATAACATATTCTCAAAGATTGTCTTTTTTTGTGTTAGGTATTCATTAGTGAAATTACATTATTTATTTATTTTTAAAAAGTCTATATGTACTGTTTCGTTAAAAAATTTATAAAAATTAATTTTTTTTTTAATTCTTATGAGAATTAGATTCAAAAGTTATAAATAGTGGCTTTTATATACTACTTTTAGAAATTGCTAAAAACAACTGATTTGGAATAACAAATTCAGGACATTGACCACTATATATTCAATAAGAATACTACGAATTTTGAAAAACTTCCAATATATTTTGCTGGGTACTGAAAAAAAATATTTTTGTTTCTGCAGGACAATTCAAATCCCTTCCTATGCTTGGTTAAAAAATATTGATTTTTTTAAGACTGTTTCAAAACCTTTAAAAATTTTGTTAAACAAGTTTTAAAAATATCAAATAAAAGTATGGAGATTTATAGACAGCACTACAGAAAATAAAATTAAAAAAGAATTAGGTGTACGACTAAGCCGTATATACGATTTGAATTTTGCGGATTTCGGCCTTTTTGCCGAGTTTTTTTTGAGTTTTTTTTAATATAAAGTTAATTTTCAGAGTAAACAGAATGGTTACATAAAAAGATAAAACATGTCTCAAAAAATACATATTGAAGTTTTAAGGAATATTCGACAAACAAAATCTTTAAAAGACGAAGGTAAAAGATCAAAATTTGGAATATTTGAAAATTTTAGGGAAATTATAACGAAAAATTATTCATTTTTATATGAATTTCGATGAAGTTTTATGGAAATATAGCTGAAAGACCTTCGTTGATATTAACAGTATAAAGGGCAAATTTAACTCGCAAGTGAGCTTGCGGTTAGCATTTTTAAACGCACATTTTCTTAAATAGTTGTAAAGTAAATCTTATTAATTAATATCATGGAAAAATAAAAAGATAATAACATTATTTTGACAATTAGTCTTGTTTTTATAAAAACTTCAGAATATATTTCCTAAGATATAGTTTATCTAACTGTGTAATAATTTTGTTTAGCCTGAATATTAGTGAAAGAAATTGACTTGATAACTTAAAAAATCGCAAAAATGCCTTTTTGCTGAAATCCGAAAAATTCAAATCACGGGTATAGCTTCTTTATACAAGATATCGACCCAATTATTTTTTAATTTTTTTTAGTGTTGTCTATAAACCGGCATAGGTTTTTTCGAACTTTTTAAAATTTTTTTAACAATATTTTTAAAAGTCTGAAACAGTCTTATACGCCGTTTATACCAAAACAAAAACTAATTGATTTGTGAAAAACAAAATTTCAAAAACTACATCGTTTACATTTCTTCAAAATTTAGTTTTTGTTGAGATTCACATTTCTTTGATATTTTTTATTTCCGCTACATAGTTTCAATATTAAACATATTTTAACAATTATTAATAAATTATTTATTGTAATAATTTCATAAACAAAACAAATAATTTCTATAAATTCAATATTTTATTCTTCTCTTTATATATAAAAGCTATAATAAATAGTTATTTTAATGGTTTTTATTTGGTTTTCAATAAAAACTAGTTAAAAATGGTTTTTGATTTGTATGGAAAAACCAAACAAATTTATGTAGTTGTAAAAAAATCCATATTTTAACCATAAAAACGTACCATACAAACTTCAGGTTCGATGCGGCACGGATTAACGATATCTGATTTCACTGATATTTCACACAATATCTTTTTACAGCCCAATGAACGATTCTAGAGGGAGTTACGGTCAAATTTGAAAAGCCGGTAAATTTTGGTAAGGTCTAATGCACATACCATAGCTCTTACTTGCGAATAAAATAAAAAATAAAAGAATTTTAATTCCATTTTTTTTAATTTAAAATATATGTTAATCAATTTCTTAATTTTTAAATAAAAACATTAATGACTAATTAAAAAAGAAAATATTTTTTTAATCAAAAGTAAAACATATATTTTTTACAATAAGATAACCAATTCAACAAGTTTTTAGGAATTTTATTAGAAAGCAATATATTCAAATAGAAAAATTTCAAATAAATATTTTGATATTTTTATTCAAAAAAAAATCCATAGAAATAAAATTATTCAACCACAAAAGGTTTGAATATAAATTAATCATATAATTTTTTCAATTATTTAAGTTAAAAAAATAAGGAACGTAGCGATTGTTTCAGAAGTTTTTTCAGCAAATAATGTCCCCTGTGGTTTCCTCCGATTCGAATATTTCTGTTGAAATTTTTTCTAATCTGAATTGTTAACAAATGGAATAATATTTAAATAATTTTATTCCAAATTAATTTCAAGTAACTGAAAATTGTATTATAGAGTACAAAATGATTTGAAACTATTTTATTTCCAAAAATATAAATTTAATATAAAAATAATTTATTTTTAACAAATATTTTGAATGAAAATGTTCACAATGAACAGCTATGATACATACATGGTAATTCATTCGTGAAAACTTAAAAATTATAATGAAAAAAAATAAATAAAAATAATTATCATGTTTGCTATGTACAAAAATTGTATACCGTGACCTGAAATGCACTTTTGTTTGATGTGGTATAATGTGCGTTTATGTAAATTAAAAGTAATCTGTTATTACACCAAATTTTTTTAATATTTTGAAGCTATTTTCCTTAATCTGTCACGAAACCTGTTTAGAATTTTTTGGTTGCGACACCCCTTTGTCTTTCAGGCGAATATAAACGTAAACCATCTCTATATATACATAAAATTGGGTCAATTAAAAATGCAATATTTTATACAACTAAGGTTTGGAGTCCGGGATTTCCTGGAAAATTGTCGTCGGAAATTTCCGGGATTTTTTTAATTTTCCCGGGAAAACGGGATGTTAAATATTAATTTAATATGAAGTTTTAAAATCCTATTTCAAAAATATTACTGTTTTTAATGCCTCAATGAAAAATTTACATTATTGTGCACACACTACATACTAAAGACATTTTTAGGTGGTAATACTGAATATTAAGATTTCTCAAAAATTCGATACAAAGTGATTTTATTTAAAAACAATTGATTTTCATATGTATCAATAATGTATTTTTTTCTATATTATCAAAAATAGTATTAAAAGTTTTCTAAAAAGAAAAAAAAAAATAAATAAATAAAATATATTGAAAGAAAAGTAAAAACTAAGTTAAATATAAAATCATTGTATTACCGTCTGAAGTATTCCCTATCGAATCATTTCACATACTGATAAAATACGAAATATTTTATTTTTAAAGAGTATTAATACTTCTCGTCATAGAAGGTCTTAAGAATTTAATGAAATTTCAAAACAAGTTTATTTTCAGCAAATTAAATTTTTGATTTTTAAATTGTATTAATAGTTTGTATTAATTAATATTAAATAAGTTGCGCTTCGAAAATATTCACTATTATAAATAATGATTAAGTTGAGAGTTTTTTTCACTGAAAACACAACATGTTTCAGTTCTTTTGAGACACATGTCTTATACAAGCCATGAAACTGTAATGAGATATATATAGATGTTAAAACCTCAAAACTTAACTGATGATTTTAAAACGATTAATAGAACCAATAATAAATAAAACCAATTAAATATTTTCCAGAATTGCGTTTTTCATCTCTAAATTAGAAAGAATTAATTAATAATGTAAGATGAAGATAAAATGGAAATAAAACAATAAGAAAAACTATTTGTATTGAAACTTAAATATAGTACCAAAGATTAGGGTTTATTTTTTATTTTTATTTATTTTTTTAATTTTGGCATGAACAACTAATTAACCTAAAAATCTGAGATATACAGTTTTTAATATAACTTACAATATGTACTTATTTTATTTGTATGAAAAATTTAAGATTGCTTAAATCTTGAAAGGTGCATCATAATTTAATATTTTTTTATTTTTTGTTAAATAATTATGATTCATATTGTTTTTTAATATTCTTTATAACAAATCAGTCTCTTATAATTTAAGTTTTTAAATATGAAAAATTCGAACTCAATGGAATTCCGGAAAATTTAATTTTTCATTGCCGTTTTCCGGAAAAAGAAATATCACGGGGAACCCCAAACACTATATATGTTAATAGTATTTTTCCATATTTGTAACTAAATGTCACGTGAGAGTAATCCAGTATGTCATTCTCAGTTTCGCCCATGGTGAGTTCCGTACCGAAAAAGGAGCATTACGGTTATTTTTAATAATTAATTTTTAAGAAAATCGTTCCAGAAAGCCATAGATTCTTTTTCTGAAAGTTATGCACATTATGCATTAGTTAAATCAAATTTAGAAATGACGATTTCGATGAGCGTAAAATAAGGCTAAAGAATTGAAGGCTTATCTAAGTCATGGAGTTAAAAACAAACATAGTCGCCCATGATGTTGCGTAGCCAGTTAAAATCTAGGCCTTTGAAAAGTTTTTTGCCACCCATTACATAGCCCAGACATTGCAACTTCTGACTACTTGTTTCGAATGATTGTACCGACCTAGATGGAATACGCTTCACTTCATAACGATGTATTAAAATTTGGCTTGTTCCGTTTCTATCCTCAAAAAATAAGTTGTTTGCAATGGAATCCATAAATTAGCTAAAAGATGGATAAGGTCGTAATTTCTTATGGACAATACTTTGAATAAAATACAACGTACAAACCTTTATTTCGAAATGAGCATTATTTTCCCATAAAAGAACGATAAAAATTAATGCATATACCAAAAATATATTGATGAAGAAAATGCTTTTTAATAAATTTATTTTATTATAATTTTGTTTTTGTAAATTTATTTTCCTCTTAATGATTGTGTTAAATTTTAGAAAACATTTTTATAAAATTGTGCTAAAAAAGTGCAAATTTCTTAAATAAAAAAGACTGATTGAAAAAAAATATCTTAAAGGATTTACTAGAATCCTATTTAAGATTTAACATAATGGTTACTCTCTTATGCCGGCGTTATCTCACATATTATATCAGAGTTAATCTCAGTTGTAGAACTGGGGCAGCGTTGCTGTTTGGTAGATTTATTTTAATCTTTGAAGGTTTGGTAGTTTGGTTGGTTTGTTCCAAATATTCTGATTTTATGGTAGAATACTTTATAATTTTCAAAAAGTTGGATTTTTTTATTTTTTGTAAGAGGAAAATAATAAGACTAATAATGTAACCCCATCAAAAAAAATAAAGCGAAGAACTAGTTCCAAAAAAATGAAAAAAATGTTTTGAAAGTATTTTCAGTAATTTTTAACAAACTTGGAAAATATGTTTGCAAAAGCAGTGTATAAGAATCATAAAAATTACAACTATGTGTTAAAACCTCGAATTCTTCAGCACTAAGTACTTCTTTTCAATATTAAAATAACTACTTTTTTCATTTTTTTTTTTTTTTTTAATGGGAGGTATACATAATAACAAAAATAATAGAATAGAAAAAAATACTATTAGAGATTACTGAAAAAGAACTAGAATAAAAATTTTTTAAACTATTGGTACTTCATCCCATTTTTTGAAGCATAAATATTTAAATGTAAGTAGCTTACCGCAGCTATTAAAAACTAAAATTATCTACTTTGACTTCTATTTTCGAAATGGTGAACAATTTATTTAATGAGAGTTATTTCCCCATAATCTTTAATTTTTATTATTGTACGTTTTGCATTTACTAATTATCAAATATAATTTTTCACAAAAAAAGTTTATTTAAATGCTGGTAATTTTTGGTAGGTTTTGGTAGTTTTTAGAGAAAAACTTTTGATAAGAGGAATATTTTCTCTGCGGCAACGCTGGCCTGGGGTGGCAATTTTAATATTAGTATTGTTATTTTGTACTTAAGTATATTTTTAGTAACCAGTAGTTGTTAAATAACAGTGATAACAAATGTTTGTCATCGATACTCAGTGTGATGTATTAAAATCGCTGAAACTTTAATTTTTATTTTTTTTAATCGAAAAACTCTAAGTGTAGTTGTTAAATAATGTTAAAAATGTTAATGTTTTTTTTCGGTGATGAGATTATATGTATTCATGTATGTGTGTATGTTTGTATGTATGTATGTATGTATGTGTGTATGTATGTATGTGTGTATGTATGGATGTATGTATGTATGCATGTATGTATGTGTGCATGTATGTATTTTATGTATGTATGTATGTATTTATGTATGTACGTATGTATGCATGTATGCATGTATGCATGTATGTATCTATGTGTGTATGTATGTATTAATGTATGTATACATACATAGATATGTATTTCTGTATGCATCTATATTTATATAATATATATATATATATCTATATATGTATATATATATATATATATATATATATATCTGTATATATATATATATATATATTATATTATATTATATTATATATATATATATATATATATATATATATATATATATTATATTATATTATATTATATATATATATATATATATATTATATTATATTATATTATATATATATATATATATATATATATATATATGTATATATATATATACGTACATATATAATATATATTTATATATATATAAGTATAAATGTGAAAAAATAATAATGCATACTTTAAGGCATTATTTTTATTTTTTGTGGGTAAATTAGTAAAGGGTATAAAAGATTCGACACAGCCGAATATAGGGCTCTAACTTGTTATGATTAATAAGGTACATACCCCTGGTGTTTGTGCTTGAGGTCCATATGGGTAACGTGTCCATTCTAATGTAGCCTCTCTCGTTGTATCAAGTAGAATAACTGAAAATATATTTATAAGAATATAATTTAAAACCTTTATTATCATTATTTTAAATTAAATGACTAAGGAACATAGAATAAATCAGTTTGTGTAAAATATTAAATATTTTAGTTTTCGAATTCTCGTATTTTAACTGCGCACATTGGTCCCAAAAAAATTTTTTTTTTTTTTTTTTTTTTTTTTTTGTTTAGAAAATATTTCTATAACTTTAGAATTACTGGAAGTATTTAAATGAATGGCCAATCCTGAGGTGTATTTTAATTAATTTGGAGGAGCACAGGTTCTTAGCGGGTCAGGTGGCGGACCACCAAAGTTGATCAACTAAGGTATGAATTTTTTTTAAATCGTCAAATTTTCATTTATGATTTGATCGAAAAAAATTTTACACATTGATAGTCCTTATAATTATCTACAAAAGATACGCCTACATGTGTGGGATGTCTCTTTTACTTTAAGAGATATCTACACCGAAGTAAAATTTTGACTCATTTTTGAACATCTTTTTTTTTTAATTGGCAGGCTCAATTTGAGTCCTAAAATTTTTCCAAAATATACTCCGAATTCTGTACAAAATTCTAAATAATTTTTGCAAGAATTATATACCTATGTGGTTCCGATAAAAAGTTATATTATTTTGAGGTAGAAAATTAATAAAAAAAATTTGATTTTTCTAAAAAAGTGATGACATTTTTCATTTCAAAACCCATTATTTTGCTCTGAACCATTCATTTTTTTATACTTCAAAAAGAATGCTTAACGTAAATACATGTAAAGCAAGTCCGAGGGCATTAAGGGTAACAGTCCCCCCGCAAGCCTTACCGAAATTTAGTTAATTTTAATTTTTTGTATTTTATTAAATTATGGAGCTCAAAAAAATATAATTATATATTATATTATATTATATTATATTATATTATATTATATTATATTATATTATATTATATTATATTATATTATATTATATTATATTATATTATATTATATTATATTATATACTTGACTAAATATTTTCAAATTTACTAAAAGCATGTAGAATTGAAGAAATTTCTTCAATATAGAAAATACTCAATCAAGAAGATCAGTTGAACAACTAATAACAAAGTGTGCGTTTTGGTGTGTATAATATATACGTTTATTTACGAGTATTTTGTGCTTAAAAAATCAACATTCAAAAATACTCGAATATTAACTTAATTGTGAAAAATATGTGTAAATTTGTGTTGAAACAAACCAACCAGTATGTGTCCATGAATAATAGTCATGCAGAAAATGTTAATTTATGTGCAAACAACTGGATGACACAAATTGCAATCAGAGAACAGAAGCAACTGTTAGACGTTTGGAATTTTGGAAGCCTTTTTTCTATTTTTCTTGGTAATGTTAAAAATGTATAATTATTATATAAAATATAAAATATAAAATATATATTTACTTATTTTTCAATTCATTTTCATAGCAACTATAAATGTTTTTTATCAAATCGACTGCCAGTGGCACGATCATTATCTCAAGGTCGAGCAGTTTTACTTATAGAAAACGGTGTTCCACAAAAAGGCCATATATGGGTAACCTACTACGAGTGACCACAAAAGATTTTTATATATAGCTAAACATTATTTTATATTCTTTATATACATATTCGTTGTCTTTCTACACTTTTTTTATACCTTGCTATAGATCATTCAAAAATAAACGTTAAAAATAGTATTGAAGCAATTTTGAGTGATAATTCTACATGGGCAGAAATTGAAAGCCATTGGTCGGCAACCAAAACCTAAACGTCCTAGGTAAAACACTCCCTGTATTGCGAATAAACCTTTTACTGAGGTTGGAAGAAAGGGGTGTCGGTGAATGAGAAATGGGTCCTAATCCGACAAAAATTATTAGGAATATTCTGTCTAATTCTGCTTTCAAGGCCACTTCAAACTATTGGCTTGCACAATCGAACACTCCGCGCTCCTTATGCAGCTCGCTATAGCGCCCTTGGGGAATTGCGGTCCGGTGCGAGACTGGACTGCAAACAGGCGGGAGGTTCTCCACATAATCTTAATTAGTGCAACACATGAGCACCTAATTGAATGGTGGAGTCAAATGACTGCACTCTATTTGATCATCGCTACGTGGAATTCTCGATAAATTGAATTTCAACCACAACGGCACCATTCATCAATAGGAGGAAAACTAGGTGAGAAAAACAAAGGCGAATCCTATCCAACCTACTTTCGCAGCCTCCTGTCATTCACAACACTAAAGAATTAGACAGTCTTGTTACTAAACTCACGGAATTCTTCAAGGCAGCTACAGCACGCACATGCAAACTCTCTAGACATAGTGGCAGGTCTAGATCAACTATAGCAGAATCTCGTAAAAGGTCCCGCAAACTCTTCAGTGTTGTTAAGAGGACTGGTGAATGGTCACCCTACAAAGCATCACTGAACTCCTTTGAGAATCAGGTCAAAAGCGCAAAACGTAAATCCTGGACAAATTTCTGCAGTGGCATCAAAGACTCTTCTGAGACTAACAGACTGCGCAAAATCCTATCAAATGAGCCATAAAAAGCTTCAGACCCTTCAAATCACCGGGACCTGATGACATTACACCAGCCGATCCACAACACAATATGGATCTGGTCACACCTTGGATGGTATATATTTATCGAGCGTGTCTATCTTGGTCATATGTACGTGGCCAATGGACCATAGGTGAAATCATATTCATACCGAAAAGAGGCAAGACCTCACATACTAAGGCAAAGAATTATAGAACCATCAGGCTCTCATTGGAACGACTAATTAATAATCATATTAGAATGTCAGTAAGTACAGATCTCCAATCTAGCTCTCAAGATGCATACACTAAGGAAAAATCTATTGAGACTGCCATTTACTGGATCATGGGTCGCATAGAAAAATACGGAAGTTACACATTGGCAGTCTTCTTGGATATAGAAGGTGCCTGTCAAACCGACGTCTATCAGGCAGACAGAATTGAGGCTTGACTAATCGGTGATTGGATTTGTCTCAGATCTTCTGAATCAAAGGAGCATTAAATTCAAAATTGACACGGCCACGATATAGCGGCTTGCAAAAAGGGGAACTCCTCTATTATGAAACTTAGCTCTGAATAAACTGTTTTAGAAACTGGATTCTTTAGGTTTTAAAACCACAGCCTGCGCAGATGACGTAGCTGTAGCGAACTCCCCATCTCGAAACGCTATCACAACGAATGAACACAGCGCTTAAATCACTCAACGATTGGAGTATCAATAGTGGTTTGAGTGTGAACCCTTCCAAAACGGAACTAGTACTCTTCTGTAGAAAGTACAAAATCCCACCCTTTATGTTACCACGATTGAATGGTTCCGAACTAGCTCTGTCTAACAGTGCCAAATACCTGGGTATAATCCTAGATAATAAATTATCCTGGAAGCTCAATACACAGGCAAGGATATCGAAGGTCATGACGTCGATCTATGTATGTAGGAAAGCTATAGGAGGTAAATGTAACTTAAATCCCAACAATGTGAATTGGATTTACGAAGCAGTGGAGCATTACTCTGGTGGAAATCACTTGATTCTGCCCCAAATAACTTCAAATTTGATGGAGTCCTGCATAGAATGGGGCTCTTAATTACAGGCGCTATATGCACTACGTCCACAAAGAAATTATTTGCAATGCTCAACTGGATACTGACTTGGCCAGAAGACACGTGCTGAACACTGCAACAAGGCTATATGCCAGAGCCAGCTGGAAATATATAACGTATGGTCACTCAAGTATAATTGGAACGATAAGTGTTTTCGCTATATTCTTGGACTGCTGCGTTCCCAAACCACTCCTTTTGAGGCTCTACACAGAAGATTCTACTTATTTATCTTCCAATGGTAATTTATACATCTACACGGACGGCTACAGAAGCATCAAAGGAGTAGGTAGAGGTGTCTATATAGCAGATTTCGGGATACGTATATCGTTTAAGATTCCGAATGAGTGCAGTATTTTACAGGCCGAAGTCATGGCCATCAAAAGAACGGCTAACTGCTTGAAATATTATAGGATATACGGTAGAGATATCGTGATATACACTGACAGTCAAGCTTCAATAAAGCCCCTAACAGGTGTATATACTACATCCAATATGGTACATAAATATCGTACATCCCTGAATGAGATGGCGCAACATTTGAAAATAGTACTCGTTTGGGTGCGTGGACATGGGACAAATCAGGGCAAAAACAACGAATTAGAAAGTCTCGGAACTACCTTACAGGGCGAATACTTCGATTCTGCGGTATACCACTGAATGCAAAAAATGAACCCATGTGTCAGATTACAAGAATGATATGGCCCAAACTGGAATCAGCGAGGTCATCTTTCTTATTACGTCCCTCCAGACTACATTTGGGGAATATTGTAGCAGTGGTCTCAGGACACTGCAAATTTGGAATCAATGCCACATAGCTGGATCTAAAATCCAACGATTATTGCAGGAGTTGTCACAACGAGGAGGAAGTGGAATCAATCTTCCATCTCTTCTGTGAATACCCTGCGCTTGAGGACTTTCGTGTGTCTAGGGCAAGGGTCTCTAAACAGCCTCACCGATTTATCAGTTATCAACATAGAAGGAATCAGCTCTTTTGTAAGTAGCTGCAACTGGTTTCAAGAATGAAATATCATGATATTGTCCTAAATTTGCAATTTTTGAACGGTGACCTTTATATAGAAGAATTCACCCACTCAGCGACTCTCCCCTGTCTGCTATTATTATACTTTATCCTTCTATCTTTATAGCTAACTTAAATTATACTTCTGCAACTTTCTAATCTTAAATGTTCATTGTATCCCTTTTCCTCCCTCCCTTTTCGCTATCTTCTTTCTTTTAACTTCCTTTACAGGCAGCACAAACGGAGCAATAGAACCCAAGTGAGCCAAGATACCTACAGAAGGCAACCTGTGAATGCTAACCTAACCATGTATTAGTTGAATAAAATAATACAATAATATATAAACATAATTTTTCCTACCGGGGTTTAAAAGCATTTTAAAATTAACAAAAATTTGTCAAATGAAATAAAATTCAATAGTTAAACTTAATAAGACTTCTCCAATTCGAAGAAAAAAATAGTTAGTTTAAATAAATTGTTTATTAAATTCAACCAAAACTTAGTAGAATTAAATCAAATATTGTAGTTATATTGAATAAGAATTCTGCAATGTGAAGAAAAAATTTTGTTAATTTGAATAATATTTTATTAAACTTGACTAAAAATGTGTCAAATTAACCACCTTTTAAAAAATAATTCAATTATTACGATTTTTCGTCAATTTAATTAATTTACTAAAAATTAACCAAAATTTCTGTTGAATTCATTAATGATTTGGTAGGTTGATATTTACCTAATTTTCTTCAATTCTACGCTCCTTTTTACCGTATTTACTATTCTTTTTTTTGGTTGAGCGTAGTTGGAACAAACAACGAGAGATTAATTATAATATTTTTATGTTAGTACTCCTTTAACTTTTTTATAGCCGTTGAGTCGTTATCTTTCAACTTATCCACAACTTTTTTGAAATTATCAAAGCCAAGATCTCCATCTCGTAATAACCAGTTAAGGAGGATTAGAAAATTTAACTAATTTTCTTTAATTTGTATTTTCAATATGAAATCAACAAATCGATATGATCAAAATTATTATGTACTTCCTCAGCTACTCCGTGTAATACGTTGACAAAGCAGATTACATGCAAAATTTTTGGATAAACAATTGTAATTTTTAATACCACGCCAGAAAAAAATGAGTAAATTTAATTTTTAATAAAATCTTCCCCCAACAATTTAAGTGACTTATGAAATTGTTTTCCGTGTGGAGTCTTTACTTATTTACTCCCATCGGACGTGTCCCCAGGTGGCGGATAGGGGGGTTCGGATGTAAGGTTTCTGATCCGATTGTAGTCAATAAACTGGAGATCACTTACCATTGGTTACAGATCTCCATGTGCTGACTATAGTCGGGTCCTACGCATTACATCTAAACCTAGAAACTCATAGAAGTTCTCGCGGATCAAATAAATTAAGTGCACTTTTAAGATCAAGATGAGAGGTAGCAGTGCCGAGGATCTGTATGGTTAGTTAGTGCTTAAAGAAACTAATCGTTAACAGCTCCCCTCCAACGCCCATGGCACGGGTTGGTTGTAATTTTTAAAAGCCTAGTCCGCGCACGCCGTCACTGCGCGAGATGGTCCACTTAGTACGTGCATTTTCGTGGGACCAAGATTAGTAATAAAGAATATTTTGAAACAAAGGATGTGGAGAGGAAGAATAGGGCAGTTTCAGTAGGAGTTTCGGACACTGACTCTGACCTTTTAAGGATTCACGAGGACATAATTGCTCAGAAGGGACAATTATTGAGTGAACTGGCCGAAACGGACGACCTCTTGGGCTCACCTGGAGACTCTCTCGGGGGGACGGGCACTACGGAGAAGTTGGAGGATCTTACTCTTGATTCTGATGAGGAACATGAAATAACAATGATTTCAGTTCACGCTCAGGAACGGAGTTCTCCAGCATCCGAGGTGTCACCCGCACGGGATGATGGACAGGTGGGTTCAAAATTAGTTCGGCAAGACGCGGTGAAACCAGGTGTGACTGCCGTCGTCGACAGCCGAACAAAACAAGAAAAAGCGAAGAATGGCGTCAGATCCTCCTTGATCTTTCTTAATAAGATGGCCAAGAGGGATCTGTCGTCAGTCAGTGGTAGGGATAAATACCTTATCAAGAGGCATAGGAAGAGTGTGATTAGATTTGAAAAAATCTATGGCTCGACCTCCGCTATCTTGGGAAAGTCTTATCCCGAGGGACTGAATGCGATATTTGACACCGCTCCGGAAAATGCTCGGGAGAGTATAGAAAACGTGTCAGGCGTCGCACTGAAGTCCAAGGATAAAGACAATGACAGCAGACGACCAAATAAACCGATCACATCTTCGGAACGATCGGTTGAAACTGGGAAGCTGGCTATCACTGCCAAAAAGGGGGCTGATCGTAAACCATCCGGCAACTCTGGTGAATCAATCACCAAAGGAGCCAGTCCTGGAGACGACCAACCCTCTACAAGCAATTAAGGTTCCGCAAACAACACTCCCAGCTCTCTTAAAGGTCTTCAAAAGAAGATGATAAAGAATGCTGGAAGTGGGGCTGGTCATAAGCCATCTGACTCTCTTAAGGATCACCGTAAGGAGGTCGTTAAGAGAGCTAGGTCTGGCGATGACCAACCAGTCCCTACCGCCAAGAAGGCGAGTCACACACCGTCTGGATCTCTTAAGGGCCCCCAAAAGGTAGTCACTAAGAGAGTTAGATCTGGTGACGACAAGCCTTCTACCTCGAAAAAGGCGAAGGAGTCGATGAAGCCGACATATCTTCAGGCGGCTGTCATAGACCGTGCTGACCCAGATGGGAGGATTAGCACGGATCTATGGAGGTTGATTGAAGATAGGCTCATCGACGAGATCGCCTTAATGAAAGGAAGGCCGGATGAAGTGTCCTTCAAAGGCGCGGACTGGTCAAAGGGTGTCAAAACTGTTAATTGTGGTAATGAGAAATCACTTGACTTTCTCAAGGCCACGATTGCCAAGTGTGGCAGCCTTTGTCCAGAAGCGAAACGGGATGTGATACTCGCATCTGAGTTGCCCCTGAGACCAGTAGTGACAGTGTAGATTCCACCACCCATAAAACCGGTGGAAACTATACTGACAGTACTGGTCAACCAGAACGAGGATCTGGATACTAGTCAGTGGAAGTTGTTAGCTTCTCTGACTTGTAAAGAGAACCTCGGAAGGGACTTCAGGCTTGCTATAGACCAGGAGTCCCTTAGGAATCGCTAATTTCGGTCTGGGCACTATAAGGTTCCGGTATCCGAAATCTGACAGTACCAACAAGGCTGCAAGTGGTGCAAATTAATTTGCATCACTGTGAAGCAGCCTCTATCGAACTAGCGATGAACCTTATCGACTCCAAAGTGGATGTGGCCTTAATCCAAGAGCCCTGGATCAACAACACCAGAGTATGTGGATTACGTGTCAAAGGATATACACTTTTTGTACCATCCACTGAGGATAAGGTAAGAACGTGTATACTAGTTAGGAATGAGTTAAATTTTATAAACTTTCATTCTTTTAGCAATGGAGACCTAACGGTCGTGAAAAGAGAGGATAGACGGGAGGAAACTCGCACTCGCCTCCGTTTATATGCCTTACGATGTGGCCAACCCACCGGGTGATATGGTGTGCAAACTAACAGAGTGTGCAAAGAGAAGAGGCGTATATTTGGTACTCTGTTGCGATGCTAATGCACATCACTGCCAGTGGGGCAGCGCTGATATCAACGAAAGAGGTGAGTCAGTTTTCAATTTTATAACTACTAACAATCTTTTTATCTGTAACTTGGGTAATGTGCCCACATTCAGAACTAAAGATAGAGAGGCAGTTATAGATATAACACTGACGAACTTTAGGGGCGAATACATTACGAACTGGAGGGTAGACAGTGAATGTTCTTTTCGGATCATAACAGGATATCCTTTAGTCTAAATTTCGCGAGACCGAAGAGAGAACCATATAGGAACTCCAGGAGAACCGATTGGAACTCCTTTAGGGCCATTATGGATAGGGAACTAAACGCCGCTCCGGGATGGCAATTGTCATCAGAGGGAGTTGAGAGTTTAGTGGAGGACTTCACGGGGAAGGTTAGGAAAAGTTATGAACTAACTTGTCCGGTAATATTTCCGGGAAAGAGGGAACAGCCTAAATGGTGGACCAAGGAAATTAGGAACCAAAGGTCAACCGTCAGGAAGTTGTTCAATAGGGCGAAACTGACACGCAAGTGTGAGGATTGGAGCAGCTACAGGGAAAGTTTTAATAAGTATAAGGCAGACATTAAGAGGGCAAAAAGGGACTCATGGAGGAACTACTGTGAGTCCATCGACTCTGTTAATGAGTTATCCAGATTCAGGCGAATCTTATCCAAGGATCCTAGTGCTCCTGGATATATTCAGCGTGCGGATAACTCATGGACGGAGTCTTGCTCTGAGTCTCTGAGTATACTTATGGAAACTCATTTTCTGGGCTGTAGGAACTTAGAGGCAGATGCACAGGAAGGACGAATCTTGGGATTCTCAGAATGTGTATCTGATAGGGAACTTAGTGAAGTAGTCGGTGACATAGTCTCGATGGATAATATAGCATGGGCGGTGAACACCTTTGAACCTTACAAGTCACCTGGTCCAGACGGTGTTTTTCCAGCCATGTTGCAGAACATCAGTGACACGGCACTAACACTTCTTACTGAGCATTTTAGTGTATGTCTGATTAGGAGATATATTCCAAGGAGGTGGAGAGAGGTTAAGGTAATTTTCATACCTAAGGCGGGTAGGGCTAGCCACTCGAAACCTAAGGATTTTAGACCGATCAGCCTATCGTCTTTTCTTTTGAAGACATTAGAGGGATTGATCGATCTTTATCTGAGGACGACAATTGACAACCATATCATCTGTTGAGAGTGCACTACATGATGTGGTGAGTTACATTGAACGCGGCCTGCAGTATAGGGAGTATACATTGGCAGCGTTCCTTGATATAGAAGGAGCTTTCAATAACATTAAGATTGAGGCTATTAGAGAATCACTAGAATCATTATGCATTCAAAACTTCCTAATCGAATGGATTATTTTGATGCTGAATAGCCGAATAATTAATTCGAACTTGGGAGATGCATGCATAAGGAAGATAGTGACTAGAGGAACTCCGCAAGGAGGAGTTCTCTCACCCTTGCTATGGCTCTTAGCCGTCAATGTCATTCTAAGACAATTTGGTGCAAGAGGGCGTAAAATTGTTGCTTATGCTGATGACGTTGTTATACTGATCACGGGTAAATTTCTTTCCACGATCAGCGACGTCATGCAGTATGAACTTAACGAACTGTCCTCATGGGCCACTAGTAAGGGTTTAGGGGTCAACCCGGAGAAGACAGAGCTAGTTCTTTTCACCAGAAGGTACAGGATTGAGCAGTTTAGGCTACCGGTACTAGGGGGGACAGAACTAAGACTGGCAAAGGAGGCAAAATATCTTGGTGTGTTCCTTGATAGTAAATTATCTTGGAAGAGGAACACTCAGGAGAGGCTTAAGAGAGGTTTCATACTGCTAAATTCATTTATTTATTTAAAAATTCACAATAATAAAAAAACAACTGAGGCCAAATAACATATATTATAAAAATCTATTCCCGAATAAAGATGTTGGAAAAATGTTGGTTTTGATTTGATATTTGAACTCTTTTTTTAACATTTTTTTATAACAATAGCTTTTCATTGCAACGGTATTCTTTTAGTTGAAGAAAACAATACTTCAGTGTTGGCAACAGTTATTTGGTTATGTGCTTGATTAAGGATAAATGTACTTGATTATTCGGTTTTATTTAATATATGTAAATATAACTCGCTCTTTTTTATGCTACTGCTTTGGGACATGTTTTTGTTTACTTTCACTTTTTATTCGGCTGGGGGCCAAATTATGTTTTTTTTTTATAATATTATTTGCATATTTAATATTAAATTCTTAATTTATATTTATATACATATGTACAAAATTTTGATAATTTTAAGATGTTTTAATGTTCAGGATTTTGCTTTTGTAATATATTTATTGTATTTATTGGCCTTGAAAGGCTTCTTTATATTACTTGATTTAATAAATAAATAAATAATAAAATAAATAAATTCGGTTTTTTTATAAGAAATATAAATATTCAAAGTTCAAATATGTATATTTTGCAGGAATATACGAACTTATGGTGGTTAGGGTACTATTTCAATACACAAAAACCTTCATGGTCAATTATACATGTATTATGAGATTGAAATTCATGTTATTAATGAGAAATAATTATTAGAGTTATTCATGTCGCCAAATTTAGTCTTGCGAAAGTGCGAAAATGGTACTTTTGCTAGAGTTGACGTGAGCACCAATTTTAGCAAAAAGAACTTGCAACAATTAAGGAGCAAATTAAAATACTCCTAAATTTGATGAATGTCAGCTTTATTTATTTATCCAGAAAAAAATAAAAATACATGACATGATAGATGTAGTTAAATCAGAGGTTCAAGTGATAATAATCTTGTTCAATTTAGGTGAAACATGCATATTTTTTACATTAGTGTGTGGTTTTCATTCGAATAAATGCGATAAATACATGCATATTTCATGTTTTTTCATTGGTGGAAGAAAAATATTTTTTCGTGAGAGCTCACTTAAATGATTTCCAAATATAAATAAAAAATTGTGTTAAAAAAGCTAATTTTTGGTTTTTGAAGGCAATATTTTCATGGGACTAAAAAACTAATTTATTATTTAAATAAAAGATATATTTATTATTTATTTCAATAAAAAATTGTGAAAATAAGAAAAATATAACAACTTTTAGATCACAGTTAAATTATATATTTAGACGTTCATTTTGATCACTTCCATAATGAATAATTTCGTATTCATTCTTAATGCCTTTTTAAGCATTAAGAATAAATTTGATTGTACTATTGATTTAGAAGCCATCTAAATGACAACCACTTTGAACCACATAAATTTATTTTTGCTGAGTATTTATTAAATTCCAGTTACATAACAAAGCCCTTCTAGAGCAATAAATTTACATTACAAAATCTAAATCCTGAATATATTAAATACTATAACCATAATTTAATGTTGTATGTTTACAAAATAACAAAATAATATATTATACATGTGAATTAAAAAATTTATAAAATATATAAAAATTTAAAACATTTTTACAATTTGAAAAAGAAAACAAAAGCAGAAGCGTAATTATAACAAGCAATGCTGGTAACATTGACAAAAAACAAAGTTAAATCTATTTTATTTCTTTCCGCCATCAAAAGCGGTTACTCTCCATATACATAATAATAAAATAAATATAAAATAACATAATTAATTTATAACACTTTTATTAAAGGTAAAAAATGAATAAAAATAATAATAATAATAATAAAACCATTATACAATAGAAGGCGTATTAGCAAAATATTTATAATTTGTGAGAAGTAAAAAAGCAGAATTACAAAAATAAAAAATTTAACAATATCATGAAAAAATAATAAAAAGCATAATATTACGATACAATACTTTTATATGTGGAGAAAAAAAAGAATGAAGCTTTCACAGAATTAGAATGAAGTTCATACTACTAGTTGTGTGATGAAAAGTCTGCCAAAAATTTTAATTAAAATAAATTATTTTGATGGGAAAATATACGAAGATCATTTTAATATGTTTTTTCATTATGAATTTCATTTTGTTTTCTACCGTTATAATTTTAATTTAAAAAGAGTTGCATAATTTTTTTTTAGTTCTTTCTTGTAAAAAAAAGAAATATTTTTTTCCGCTTATAGTTGGAAAAGTACCAAATACTTTTTCTTGTTTTTTGGTTTGTGCAAAAGTTCGCATAGAAATTACGCACTTTGTTGAAGGTAGTGCAAAGTGCGAAATAATTTTTAATGTGGTTGTTGTTATTAAAAAAAACGAATTGAAGTAGTGTACAATTGGCTCCCCAGATACAGAAATTATATTGAGGATTAAAATACATATTGATACAAATCCTGATAACTAGTATATATAAAAAATTATTTAAATACAATTTGAGCAAAGATAATCTGAAAGTTTTTTTTTTTGTATTTTTTTATAATTAATTGACTATGGCTCGCATATTAGATTCACTTCCGAAAATCAATTTAACGCTTTATATAAGCAGAAAACTTTGTACCGAATCTTATAAAGATCGGTCCATAGTTCCATATAAGACCCACATCCGAAAATTACTTTAACGGAGCACACATTCCTATAAATGTTAGTATCAAAATAATATTTGATTGAAATAAGTTCTATATAAGTAGAAAACTTAGCACCAAGTTTTATGAAGTCGGTCCATATATCACCATAGCTCTCTTTTACCATCATCAGACACAAAACCCCTTGTTTTTGTTATGCGGTCTGTGCAGTATTATTTTTTAGAATGTAAACGAACAAGATCAGGTAAACATTTTAATTGACATCAAACGGATTCTTATGTGAACAAGATATATATTATATGATTTAAAGACTGAAAATATTGTAAACAATGTCTAAATTCGACAAAAGAACTTTAAGTATCCTATGAGCTCTACTCTCAAGAGTTAGAGCTTAATTTCAAGCTTAAAAATTTATGATCTTTTCAACGAAAAATGTCATAAAGCAATCTTTTTATTGCAATCTTTTTTTCTTTTTTTTTTTTTTTTGTTTTTACATGTGAAGAGAGAGGTAGCTAAGTTCATGCAGATTTGATTAAATTACCTACTTAGTGAAACACCTACATGTAAAATTCCCCGTCACTTTTTCGCTCTATCCCATTGAGTTTGAAAAAATGGCACTTCTTTTTTTATTTTGTTTTATTTATAATAATCCTAATTTTAAAATGATACCAAAAACGATGATCGATTAAACTATGCATATAATCGATTCGCAAAGATGATATACATATGTACATATATTTTAAAATATTCGCCGGTTTTTTTGATTTGCAAACTTTGAGCGGCTCTACCAACCACAGTTTTCAATGAATTTTAGATTCTTATTATGCAACAAATCCTATATCCGGTTCCTTCATTACTTTCATCAAATGTTTTTTTTATTTTTGCAAGGCTATAGTTAAGAGATTTTTTTAGCAAAATTGTCGACATATTATGCTTACCTGGACAAAAAATTCCAGCTGATACAGCATTCGCTGAGTTGACAATCTTTGACAGAGTGTCAAAGGGTCGTTCAGGAGCGAAGAACTAGGTAGGTAGAGGAGGGTTGCACTATACTCAGAAGAGTGCTTGTGCATCCACTCGGAGACCTAGAGGTCCGTTATGAGTCCCTTCATAGAGAGAGAGAGAATTTGTAGAGATTATAGGAAAGGAAAATAATAGAGAAAAGCTGAGACCAAAAAAAATATAGAAAAGAATAGAAAAAACCCGGAAAGGAAAAGTACTACCATTCTATATCGTTCGCTCTAAGCCAACGACCCTCTCTTAGCCAGCCTATTCCCATGACGAATCCTATTAATCTATCGAGATCGATCCTCGTTATACTGTCCAATTCGTCAACGAATCAACTGCCTAACAATTTCTGCCTACTTAGTTGTGGACATGGACAGTGACATATAATATGTTCCACCGTCTCAAGCTCCTCATTATCTTCGCACATCCTGCAAAGACCGGAGGAACATCTATCCCAATTCCCTGTCATTCCCCCTATGGGACAATGACCTGTCAGAATACCTATCATAGTCTTCAGGTTTTCCCTTTTCATACCCAAAAGTAGATTTGTATCTGCCTTATCAAGTTTAAGCCATAGGACCCTTGATAATCTGCAGTCCGTTCTACGATTCCATGAATGATTGGTTCTATCCCGAATCCACTCCCTAATTAACCTGAAGTAAAAGCCTACTTTCACTTACAGCCCTATCCAAAGCTGAGCCGTTCCTAGCTAATTCATCAGCTACCTCATTGGCAGTTATCTCGCAATGACCCGGTACCCAGCAGAGTCTAATATGATAATTTCTCATCAATCTCCTCAGAGCCTTCTTACAGTCGCTAACTAACCTAGACTTGACAAAATGTCCTTTCAGGGCCTTTAGCGCCGCCTGGCTATCTACATACCTCTGTATTCTCTTTAATGTTCCCTGCTATCAATTCCGTTGCCCTAAACACCCAGAATTTTCGCCTGGAACACACTGCAACTATCCGAGAGTCTATACGTTTCCTTGATGTTCTTTCTCCTCAACCAGATGCACACCTGCACCAGTGCCTGTATCCATTTTGTATCGATCAGTGAAAACCGATACTCCACTGAATAGTTTCACCCTGCCTGACCATTGGGATAATCTGTATAGGATTTTCCCCGAAATCGACCTACGTGCACATATAGTCCGTGGATCCAGAGGGAACCAGGGCATGTCAACCGAGATTGACCTCGTTCAGAAGTTTGGAATGTCCTATTCTAGTTGATCCTATAAGTCCTAGTTCACTAAGTCTAAGCAGGCTCCTTGCAGCCATTCCCATCACGAACTCCTCAATGGGTAGGAGATGCAGAATGACGTCAAGTGCCGCCTGAGGTGTGCTTCTTACGGCACCTGTGATACCAATCGAAGCACATCTCTGGGCTTTAGACAAAAGATTCCTACGACTTCCTATTATCATTGCCTCCCACCAGACCAGACATCAATACGTCAGAATTGGTCTCACCACCGGTTTGAGTCCCCAATTATTATCTATGGAGCTCCTGCATGTGTAGTAGGCTTTGAGACCTCTTTTAAGCCTTTCCTGAGTGTTCCTCTTCCAAGATAGTTTACTATCAAAAAACACTATAAAATATTTTGCCTCCTTTGCCAGTCTTAGTTCAGTTCCCCCTAGTACTAGTACCTTCTGGTGGAAAGAAATAGCTCTGTTTTCCCGGGGTTGACACTAAACCCTTACTAGTGGCCCATGAGGACAGTTCGTTAAGTTCATACTGCATAACGTCGCTGATCGTGGAAAGAAATTTACCTGTGATCAGTATAACAACGTCATCAGCATAAGCAACAATTTTACGCCCTCTTGCACCAAATTGTCTTAGAATGATATTGACGGCTAAGAGCCATAGCAATGGCGAGAGGACTCCTCCTTGCGGAGTCCCTCTAAACATGCATGTATCTCCCAAGTTCGAATTAATTATTCGGCTATTCAGCATCAAAATAATCCATTCGATTAGGAAGTTTTGAACGCATAGTGATTCTAGTGATTCTCTAATAGCCTCAATCTTAATGTTATTAAAAGCTCCTTCTATATGCCTCCAAGCTCCTACAGCCTGGAAATGAGTAAACTCAGAGACTCAGAGCAAGACTCTGTCCATGAGTTATCCGCGCGCCGAATATATCCAGGAGCCCTAGGATCCTAGAATAAAATTCGCCTGAATCTAGATAACTCATTAGCAGAGTCGATGGACTCACAGTAGTTCCTCTATGAGTTCCTCTTTGCCCTCTTAATGTCTGCGAAGCGAAGAACTAATTGTAATGGGAATGGGCAACAGTTTTGTTTGCTGCTGAAGGTTTTATATATGATGATGTTGTGATTGTTGTGAGGAGGGTGGTGTGACGTACGACGCACAAAGCTTTGTTACCATATAAAGATTGGCAAAAATAGAGGAATCATCGTAGAAACATAAAACTTGGTACAGTAGTATCTCATGGCAAAATTAAATAAATTCAAATTTTCAAATAAAACAAAAACTTCCCATATGAACTGAATTTTCAAAATTACATTTTTGCTACAATTATAACCAGATTGTAACCAAATTGTCATATATTTCATTTTATTTATTTATTTATTTAAAATAAAAAGTATAATTTAATTAAAATAAATAAAAATATTTGCAATAGCAACATATTAATATTTCGTTCAATTTTTTTTAAATATTTTATATTTTTTGTAAAACTTAACAGTATTGATGCGATTAAATTATTTATTTTTATCTGCAGAATATTTTACAATTCAATTTTTGGACTACACTTATTTTGAACTATACTTCAAAAAATTTTGTGTGGTCTATATATTAAATTTTAGAGATAGCATATTCTATTTATGCATTGTTGTAGCACGTTATCATATTGTTTCTAATCATAACTAAATGAAATTTTCGGCAGCAGTATTTTTACATAAACTTTATTTAATTTCTAGACCTTAAATTAAGAATGTTCTATTATTTTTAAATAATTACCTTCCGTTTTTTAATTAAAAAAAAAAAAAAAAAAAAAAAAGAACTTAAAATTTAGTTTAAATTTAACACAATTTTTATTAAAAAAATTGTAAAGGAAATTCAAATAACGCCACATTCAGATATTTTTATGTAAAACTGCCATTAACTTAAGAAAATCAGTCTTGCACTATCATCTAATGTGTAAAGTCATACTTTCTTTTTTGATCCACAGTCAAAAGCGTACGATATTTTCTTTTTAACAACTGTTTTATTTTTGTTTCATTATATTAAAAATAAAACAAAATTAAGCGCAAAAACGCAAATGTTAATGTTGCCTCTCAAGGGCATCACATGAGCAAGAGAACGCACCGGCTAGTAGCTCTTAGAGAACTACAAATCAGAATTTTTTATACCACTTCAAACCCTTGATGATGATGACAACGATGAAGATATCGAAAAAAGAGTTAACTACCAATTAGTATTTTGAAGTGTCAAATAGAGCTGGTACATGAGATGTGTAGAATACTAAATGTAAAATTTCATTTGGTTTAAAATTATTTTGCTCCAATAAAGAGGATTACAACCAAATCTGTGAGGCACTGACAAATAAATTTCACCTTATAAGGCGCAATTGCTAGGATTAGATAAAAGCGATCCAGCCGTTATAAAAACACTTAGAAATTAAATGCTCCGATGTAAAAATTGTAACAGTCTACAGAAAATTCAAGAAAAGAAATCATCAACATTGTGTAATTTGAAAGGAAATCCATTACTCTCAAAGCATTAAGACAAATTTACTCTCTAATAAATTATATAAAAATAAGATCAAAGACCCAAGAAAGCAAAACTTACACAATGTTACAATTGTCAGATGTATGACCAGTGTAAAGTAGGTGTAAAGTTAAACCATTTCGTGCTCACTGCCCTGGAAATTATAAAACAGTTGATTGCTCTGTTACCACAATTAAGTGTGCAAACTGCAATGGTCCTCAGAAGGCAATATCCGCTGAATGTCTCAGCAGAGAAATATATAGCAAATCCGTCAACGCGCTCAACCAAAAAGTTTTAGGCGGACTTCAGCATTTAATAATAGAACCAATTACAGCAGTAATTTCCCAAATACCCTTAATCAAAGTGGAAATCTCCCAAATACACCGATGAGTTATAACCAACCATTTACAGAAACGAATAATAACATTAATAACAATAATGTTAATAACAGTTTATTATCTTTTGAAGAATTAAAAAATCTAACTTTTGAGTTGATAATAAATCTCAAAAGTTGCAAATCTCGAGAAGAGCAATTTCAGGTTGTTACCAACCTTGCATGTAAATTTTTATAACAATGGATAATAATATAAAGTTGATATCATGGAATGCCCGTAGTAATCGGTTTAAAAAGGACGAACTAATTCAATTTTTAGTAAAACAAAATGTTGATATTTGTTTAATCTGCGAAATCTGGTTAAAGAAAAAAATATCAATTAAAAATAATATTTTTTTTAGACCGACAAAAATGTGTAGGAGTAGCAGCAATATTAATTAAAAAAATATTAAGCATCAATTGTTACCATCTAAAAATACTGAAGTTATTGGAAATATCGATGTGAGAGAAAGTTGTGGTAATGATTTCATTGACATATGTTCATGTTATTTTCCAGGAGGAAAACAAGTCTAAGACAATTCCAAACAAACACATTTTAGGTCTGATTTAGGAACTTATTGGACAATAATAACAAACACATTTTAAGAGAAGACCTAAATTGTAAAAACAGATTATGAGGATGTCTTAGAAACAATCCGTGGGGAAATATTTTATACGAAAAAATACAGCTTAATGAAACTCAAAAAATTTTTTCTCATGAACTTACTTATATACCAGCTGACCCAAATAAGCAAAACCATCAACTCTAGAGCTCTTTTTTAACAAACATATTAACCCACATGTCTCCTTGTATTATGTCTAATATTAATCTATGTTGTAAGTTGGTTGAAAACTTAGATTATGGTTTTAATAAAGCAAACTGGTCAAAATTTTCAAAATTCATAAATAAGAAATCTTCATAAACAGAAATCTTCCTATCCCTCAAAAACTGTAATAACAACCTTTAATCAAACTGACGAACACATAAATACTTTTGATGATGGGGTCAACGCAGCAATAAATTAATCTGATCCCAAACAACTCATAATGCAAACATCAAAGCCGATCTTAAAGGCCGCGTCTTAACAAAAGTATAAAAAACGAATTAGCTAACTTCAGAAACAAATCATGGAATATCACCCTATCAAAACTTGATAAATCATTTCCCAAATTTTGGAAAGTTCCTAAAATTTTAAGGAAGTAACCTAGTAATATTCCAATTTTAAAACATAATAATACAACTTGTTTTACTCCACTAGAGAAAATATTAGAAAAAAATTTAAAAGAAAAAATTAATAATTTCATCGACATCTAATATATTTTACAACCTCAACAATTTGACTTTAGAAGCGAACACAATACTTCACATCCTTTAATTAAAATTAAGAATCTGGTAAGAAATAATTTTAATGTTGGTAAATCCAATTGTATGGTGCCGCTCGATATAAAAGCTACATTAGATTCGATTTAGCATCACCGATTAATTTTCAAATTAAAAAAAAAAAATATTTTACAACTGAAATCATAAAGTTTTTTACGAAACAGGTTTTTCACCGTCTACTTTTTTTTAAATTATTACTAAGTAATATGTATTTTTGGCCTTGAAGGCTTTAAATAAATAAAACCTCTTCTCAAAGGATTTCCATTAATACTGGCTGCCCTCAAGGCTCGTGCTTATCTCTAATATTATACAATATATTTACTGCTGATGTTCCTCTATAATAATTTTATACAAAAGTTTTAGCAGATTTTAAAAATGAGGTTTCGTCGTGAAGTCTGATATATTTAATTGCAGTAAACTGATAAATAATATTGATGCTTCGATTTCTTCTAAAATGACATATATATATATATATATATATATATATATATATATATATATATATATATATGCAATGTAGAGAACTGCATACAAATTTATAGTTTTTATAGTCTTAAAATTATATACATATGAGGATATGCAAAACATTTTACAAAAGAGAACTGTTTTAAATTTAATCCAATATTTTGCAGAACAAACTGATTACGATGTGTTATACATCGACTACTGTTTCCTCGAGATTTATTTGAAAACATCCAAAACACATTCGTTTATAAAATGTTTAATGCCGTGAATAAATGTTCAAAAGCAGTATTAATGGATATAGAAATTTTGTATTGAGTCAATATAAAGTAGCTGAGCCATACGTTTACTTATTTTTCTAAAATCTAATATCGCATTTCTTAATATTTTTTCAATGCCTAACTCTTATTTCCGCTAAAATTTTAAAAGCTATATCAGTATTGTGCTGACATATTTATTTACGTATAGGTCTCATATAAAAAGTAAAAGATTTTTGACGAAAGTCAATCAAGCCCAGCAAAAAACTTAACTTCAAATTTTAAAAGCAACAACTTCCTGTATGCATTATATTGTAGCCTTAATCACCACTCCGCGCATTACATATTAATACTTAAATAATTATATTTGAATAAATGTCAAAAAAATAATAATTTTTAATAAATAAATAATATTAAAACTACTTTTCTGTAATCCTTCACCCAGGTAAAGTCCAGACAATTGCGATTGTTCTCTTGTAATAATAAACAAAAGATAAGAATATTGTGTAAAATTAATGAGAAAAGCATGTTTCTGTACTTACCATAATGTATTCACTTATTACTAAAATCTAAAATTACCTTGATCTGCAGTTGCAAAGCCAATATGCATTATTAACAATACGAATATTACTATTAATTTCATGATAAACTGGCATTTTTTAGGAAAACACATTGATTGCGCTGATAATCTTTCATATGCTACAGTGTTTATGAACGTTTCTAATGAAGGTTTGTAAGATGAAGTTAACAAAAACTTGTGGCAGGAATCGTCTTGGGATGTTGCAGATGAGTGTGATGGAGTAGATAATAAATAATTCGTTGCTATAAAAGTTGATGATGTCGATGTGTATGTTGATAAAGAGTATGGATTTGTTGTTGTTGTAATTGCTTCTTTGTATGATAATGGCAAGATAAATGGCATTGGTTTAGTTGATATCGTTGCTAAAATTTGCGTTGTTTTTGAAGCACATGAGGAAGTCTTTTGTTGCATGTTGGAAGCATTTTTATTACAACTATTTCTCTTATTTATATTATTAATTATAAAATTCGATTTGTCAGCTGATAAACCACTGTCGTAGTCTATATTATGTAAAGTTAATTTGTTATTATTATGAGATCGACGACTATGATGTCCTCCGCAGTAAGGGTGCAACATTTTTAAAAGTTTTTGGTAATGACGAAGATAACGATGAAGGAGCGATACAAGGATGTTGGTTGCAAATTTTAACATTTTCTTCTGACATAAATCGCATGCAACGGATATAATAGCATGCATTTTCCTGTTGATAAAAATATTTGTTTTTCCAAATGGTTTCTAATGCTCATAATTGTGATCTAAAAGAATACCAAAAATTTTTCTTGATCACAAAATATGTACATAATCTATTATGATTAATTTGTTTATTTCTACTTAAAAAATAATTTGCCATGCAAATTATAAAATACTATAGATTAATAGAAAACTACTAAATTTCTACTCATAAAAATGTATATACATGTAAGCATTTTTCTGAAAAATCGCAATTTTATTTAAGCAATTTTTTTTCGAATAGCTCGAATAGTTGGAATTTTGAAAAAACCGGTTGCTTTTTTTGAAATTCCGAAAAAAGCGGTTAAACGTTTTGTTGTAATATAAGTTTATATACACTAGTATATTTCTTTAAAAACACTCAACAAGTCTTACATTCAAGTTCAAATTTTTTAAATATAATTATTTTAAGAAATAAATTCCAATTAAAGTATGAAAATAATCATCAAAAATTATTACAAATATTTAGTTAAGAAACCCTAAAATTTTAAATTATTTGTGAGAATGTTAAATAGGACATGTAAGAATGTTTTTTATAGGTCTTATCAGGGCCTACAACAATATATAAAAATATTTGAAATCGGGCGAGAAAGAAAAATTTTACAAGCGATTAACAATTTTTTATGTCAGAGGTACCTAAATTGGAGCCCCCTTAGCTCCGCCCCTGGGGGGATTGTTGTGCCCCCCTTCCAAACATAACATTACATAACACAACAATCGGAATCCTAACCGATACCTCCACAAAAGACCTGTTCAATTCCGAGCCCTTACGAGCTAGCTCATCGGCTATTTCATTGCCGAGAATATCGCAGTGACCAGGAACCCAACAAAGTCTTATTCTGTAGGCTTCCATTAGCCTCCTAAATTCCTTCCTACACTGCAGCACTAACCTGGACCAGACACAGTAACTTGTCCTTGCCATCAGTGCTGCCTGACTATCCACATAGATAGTTACCTCAGTGTCCCTCTCAACATTCTCCTCCAGTAATCCTAGGGCCTTATAAATGCCTAGAATTTCCACCTGAAAAACGCTGCATCAGACAATATCTATCATACCAGACAATCTAAAAGGTCGTTTGATATTTGTTCCCATGAAGTAAACACCCGCCCCAGTGCCTACTTATATCTTCGACCCATCCGTGAAGATAGCACACCCTCCGAGGAGCTTCTCCGCTCCAACCCTACTAGGGATTTCAATAACGGGTGCAACCCCGAAGTCAATTATAGTACCTACATAATCCGGTTGGCAAGCCGAGGATAATGTTTAACCATTCAACTTGACTTCATTAAGTATGCTAGCATGACCCGCTGTGACGTTCCCTATTAATCCCAATTCCTTCAGTCTAAATAAGCCCCGCACATCCTTAACTCTCACGAATTCCTCAATTGGAAGAAGATGGAGAATGATATCCAGTGTTGCCTGAGGTATACTTCTCGCGGCACCCGTAATACCAATTGAAGCACATCTCTGAACTTTAGAAAGAAGGTTCCTATATGTCCCTTTCCTCAACGCCTTCCACCACCGAACATCCATAAGTGAGTATAGGTCTCACAACCGATGTGTATATCCAATATACAATTACCGGTTTTAGACCCCAGTTCTTTCCTATAGAGTTCTTGCATGCGTAGTAGGCATTAGAATTTTCCTGAGCATTTCTCCTCCAAGACAATTTGCTGTCAAAGTAAACGCCAAGGTATTTGGCCTCCCTCGACAAACTGAGTTCCGTCCCATTCAGAACTGGTAGACTAAATGTTTCAACATTATATCTCCTGGTAAACAGAACTAGTTCAATCTTTTCAGAGTTGACTCCTCATCCATTACTATTTGCCCATTGGTAAAGTTCTCGCAGCCCAGATTGTGTGACCTCGCTGATCGTGGGTAGAAATTTACATCGTCAGCGTAGGCTAAGATCCTCCAATGGCATCGCATATATATATATATATATATATATATATATATATATATAAACATATTATAAGTTGATTAGGAACACAAATGCCAGAATCCATATTTCTTTAAGTAACGTTTAAATGTCACCAATCCGATTAATACAAGTAAGTTTTTACTTAATATTTATTGTAATGAATTAGAAATAATTTAAATATTGTTTATACATATATTTATGTATTTGAAAATTGTTACACGATATGAATAATGCTATTTAATTAAAATCATATAGTGAATTACCTATTCTACTTAAACCAAAATTAATTTTTGTTTTCATTTTTATATTTTAAATATTTTTACGTTTTCAAACTAAATACTAGTGCTACAGTAATATAACTATGAATTTAATATGTATATTATATTTGAAATAAATTTGTCGCAAGTGACTTCATTATGTGCCCAATAAATAAATAAAAAAAATTTAAATATATGCACTAGTAATAATCGTTTTGTTTTATTGGTTCTAAATTAATAAATAGAGTTGCAGTGAAAAAAATGGGAATAGTTTTGGGTAATTTTAATGAAAAATTCGTATATTTTTGTTCGAATAAAATGAATAATTTAATGTTTTTGAAATTGAAATAATTTTATTTGATTATTTATAATAATTGTTCACTTTTAACAATTTAACCAACGAAACATGAGCTTTTTCAAAATCAAATTTTATAAAAACAAAGGAACAAAATCGTCTTAAATCCACTCATTTAAATTTTATTCTTTTTTTAATTAATTTCTGATAATCTTTGGCAGGTTGCAGGTTTTTTAATCAAAAAAGGGACCTTTTTCATAAATAAGCGAAAGAAATTAAAAAACTGAATACATTTATTCTAAATAAATAATAATAAATTTATTTGGTAATTATTTTAAAAAAGAAGCATAATTTCCCTGTACTGCACCATATCAGCTGTCAAAGGAGTCTACTAGATTAAGATATCCTTTAATTAGAGTATTTCCCGAAAATTTTTTCACAAAGTCACAAAATATAAGGTGCGCATGCGGTTTTGCATGAATTACTATTTATTAGTATTTCTTTTTTTTTTCTCTGGGTGGAGGATTTCTCTTCTGACACCATTAATCCAACTCCATTATTTTTGAATTACGATGTTTCTCAACTCCAGAATCGGAATATCGTAAACTCGTTGGACCGCCGTTATGATGCAATATTGGGAAATTATGTTTATTTCGTTTAATGATTACTAAGTAAATTTATTTAGTTTATAATTGTCTAATTATAATTATAAGATTTATATGGATTCGCCTTTGATGTTTTTTATATTGTAGATTTATATATTATTATCATTACTATGTAATAAGTTTGTTTGGCCTTATTGGCTTTTTTTATTATGGAATGAAGAAATTAATAAGTAATTAATTAATTAAATAAATAATTTTTAAGTTTTAGAAAAAACTGCTATTTTTTGCAATTCCATTTTTGTATGTGCCTTCAGTTTTTTTAAATTTTTGTATTTTAAATATTTTCATAAATAAATTTTAATATTTTCATAATAAAATTTGCAAAAGAATTAAAAAAAAAAAATTAATGTCTTTTTTCATGTTCCT
>OW026524.1:14594492-14655505 GCA_932274085.1 Protocalliphora azurea | reverse complement strand
TTATATTATATTATTATATATTATATTATATATTATATTATATTATATTATATTATATTATATTATATTATATTATATTATATTACATTATATTATATTATATTATATTTTATTATATTATATTATATTATATTATATTTATATTATATTATATTATATTATATTATATTATATTATATATATTATATTATATTATATTATATTATATTATATTATATTATATTATATTATATTATATTATATTATATTATATTATATTATATTATATTATATTATATATATATTATATTATATTATATTATATTATATTATATTATATTATATTATATTATATTATATTATATTATATTTATATTATATTATATTATATTATATTATATTATATTATATTATATTATATTATATTATATTATATTATATTATATTATATTATATTATATTATATTATATTATATTATATTATATTATATTATATTATATTATATTATATTATATTATATTATATTATATTATATTATATTATATTATATTGTATTATATTATATTATATTATATTATATTATATTATATTATATTATATTATATTATATTATATTATATTATATTGTATTATATTATATTATATTATATTATATTATATTATATTATATTATATTATATTATATTATATTATATTATATTATATTATGTTATATTTTATTGTATTATATTATATTATATTATATTATATTATATTATATTATATTATATTATTATATTATATTACATTATATTATATTATATTATATTATATTATATTATATTATATTATATTATATTATATTATATTATATTATATTATATTATAAATTTATCGTTATATTATATCGTTATATCGATTTAAAAAATGATTCTGAAACGATTGGTATACTTTAAGGTGGATGTTGGATAACTTTTTCTATGCGTTACAAACATCAGTACAAATGCGTAATATTCCCCAATTTTTTGTTAAATAATTATGATTTATAATATTTTTTATATTCTTTTTAATTAAATTTTTAAATTTCCGTTTTCTGGGAGAAGAAATATCATGGGAAACCCTGAACCCTAATCATACACCTAAACCACGTAACTCAAGCAAAAATATTATATCGACTGAGACAATAGCATTTGCGACTGTTTGACCTCTACAGACGGTACGTAAAATCGAGATAGAGAATACTGGAAAAAAAAAAAAATAAAAAATAAGTTCATATTTTAAAGATTATAATAATGATAATTATTAAATAAATGGTTTAATATGCAAAAATTATTTGATAAATATGTCGAGTTTAGAATTGTTCGTAGTTACAAGCTCTAAAATATAGTAAACTCCGCCACGTCATGGAGTTTTCCAAATAATTTTATTTATTTTCGGTGTATGGAGGTCTATTAACTCACTAGCATCTGTAATAAAGTCTAACTTGTTTCTTTTCAGCATTGTTTCCTAAAGTGATGGGGAATACTGGAAGCGCGCATAACTTACACAGCGAATATGTAGACAGCGAATTAAATTCGTATTTTAATCAGCAATATTTAAAACGAACTACAGGAGTTTCGAAGAAAAAATGTAGTTTGGGCGGGTGGCCGAGCGCTAAAAGTGCTGCAGACTGCAAAGTTTTACCGAAATCCGCTGAAAATCTAAAGCTTAGAGCTACAACGAATGGTGCTATTTTACAGGCAGGAGGTACAATAAGTTTTCGTGCCAAAGAGCAGTTAGATGTGAGAACAGGTATGTCAGTTTTGAATCGTGAAAAAGAAGCAACTAAACTACAACCGATGAGGCGTTGTCATACTCTTATAGTAGATAGTAAGAATGAGTCAATATCTCATCGAAAATCCACCGCACCACTATCAGAATTTCGCCGTTCACAGACACTGCTTCATGTGGATTATAACTGTACAAAATCGCAGGAAAATATTTCAATGAATTTTGATGATCATATAAAACGATCATCGCAACCACCAAATACTTCTACAACATCCACCACACTAAAAGTCAATAAATACAACAAAAAACGTAAAGCACCACCGGCTCCATCGAAATTTTCTTCGGGCGCTGGCACTGCAAGCGTGGAACATAATCTATCATCAGAATCAAAGAGCATTCCTTCAACAAAATCTCGCATTTATGCAACGAATACTAATAAAACGTTATTTCCCCAGCAACATCAACAACAAAACCGTAAACAAGAATTGCAGACATCCTCGGTCACGCACTTTCAACGATGCTCCAATACACGAACATCGATCAATTCCCGCCCAATTAACCAGTCCAATTCAGGATATGTTAGTAAGTTACCATATCGAAGAGAGAAAAGTTTTGATGCCATGCTTTTAAGACAAAAAGAAAACAGTGACTGTCATAACCGAAGGGAATCCACGCAAAAGAAAAATGTGGAGGAAAAAATTCAACAAGAAGAAATAAATTTAAGCTGTGATCCAAGAACTAGAGATTATAAACATGAAAATCAATTAACTGAATCTCAGCCAACAGCAAATAAAGAGAAAATTAAACATCAACAATCCCGTATACCTCAGTTAAAGCGTACATTTTATTTTGGAATGGAGGTATCAAATAAACCAACAAATCTTAATAAATCCCAAAAAGCTCAAAATAATGAATATATTAATAAAGAGAACATTGAGAAAAATGCAGATTTAGTTTTATTAAATCATAATATTGAAGCAGAAGAAGAAATTGTTGATAACGGAATTTTGGTGCATGTTCGACCAACACTTCCTAGAAGACAACCAGAAACGCCTAGCTTTAGTCCAGCTGCTGCTTGGCGTAACCTTTTGGAAGAACAACAGCGTTTATTGCATGAACGAAACAAACCAAAACAGAGAAGTTTAAATAATCAAATAATCGAATCGCCAATTTGTCTTTCATCGTACCCAAAAGGAAGCACATCTACAATAGCTAACTGGACTCCCCAGCAGGATCTTGAAGACGAAGATGACGACTACGAAGGAGAAGACGAAGTACAACAGAAATGTAAAGCCACAAAATTGTCAGATAAAATAGAAATAGCACCAGAAAAGCTCAAAAATTCAAATTCGTTGCACATTTTTAGTTTATCTTTACCCCGAGATGTGCACCTACAATGTCAAATGAAAACTTCACAGGATTATGTAGAACAGGAAAATGGTTTAAAAGCGGTAAACTGTTGGCTAGTACCGGGATTTAATAGTTTGCAAAAATTTAAAACCCACCTCAGCAAAAATGTGGAATCTCGCTCTAATAGTAAATGTACCTGCGCCGTAAAACCAACAACTAAACGTAATAGTTACCATATTCAAACCATTTTTGGTGACTCATTTTCTTCTGATTCAAAAAGTCACCATCCAGATTGTGAAATATATAAAACATCATCTAGACCACTTAGCTATAGTAATGATAACTGGCTTTTACACAAATCCAAAGCAAATGATACATCTTTGTCTGCGGTATCTAAAACAGCAGGAGATACTTTTTTAAAAACTTCTTTGAATTCTCACTCAGCTGATTTACAACCGAAATCATTAACGAATATATGTGGCGGTAAGCATATTGTCTATCTTCCGGGTCAAAATGCTTTTACTGCACTAGATAAGGATTCACACAAAAGTCCAAAGCCAGTAAAGGCGACCAAATCCACATACAAGCGTCAACGTCAACGACAGGAGTTAGTTAGGGAAAGCTTACAAGATTTAACGCCAATAGAGAATATTCACCAGGTATTATTATTATTATTATTATATTTATTATTTTGTCAATTATTAGAAGTATCAATGTATATTTAATTTATGTAATTTCCTATCGGTTGTAATTCGTTATAAACCGATCCAAATGTATGTATAATAAACTGTTTAAAAATTTTAGCCCACTGCACAATGCCACCGAATGTAGAATAATTAAAAAGTTGTTTTTTCTTAAATTTGTTTTTAGATTTGATCATCATTTGATATTAAACTATGAAAGTTTTTACCCTTTGGATCAGGATTTTTTAAAGAAACATTAATATAAAAGAGAATTGTGTTTTCATATATTGAAAGAGCATTACTGTTTCTGCATTATTAGTTTTCTGTAAATCCTTAAATTATCCTGGGATATATCATCCAAATTGTATTATAGGTATTATTATCTCAACCGGATTTTTGATACAAATTGGACATTATGTCCATTCGCGTAGAAAACCTAAACAAATTCTATAAGAATTTCCTATATCTTCACTAAATTGTGAATTTTTTCCTGACAATAATGATACGAATGGGACATAACCCAATGAAAAACCAAGTGGGAGAATAATATTTGATAACAATTTGAAAACGTTTGACATATGATTTTAACATTTCATATCAATGATGTTTCTCATACCATGTTCAAACGTAAACCAGATTCTAAGGTGATATATGAAAAGTGGTGTCTTCCCAATATAATATTAAATCATATTCAAACCTAAAGACAAATGTTTAAATTAAATAAAATTTATTGTTATATTTATATATAACATACATACATATGCTAAAAGTGTACTAATAAAAGGGACATTATTATTTTAACAGACAGGTGGTGAGACTGGTGGATATTGCTAAAACATTTCATAATTTTACATTGACCCTCATATGTATTGTATTTTTCGATGTATTATAAACGCAATGACAAACTAAATATACCACGTATCTTTTTTGGATGGTGAATATATAAAATGTAAATATTATTGGTTGTTTTATTAAATCATTCGATATTTGAAAAATTTGAAAAAGGTGTTTATTAATATCATCTATCCTAAAGTATGTTTAGGAAATGTAGTACGTGTATTGTAAAACTTATAAACAAAATTATACATGCATATCAATTTGTTATACAGGAGAAATAATTAATTTTAATTACATTGTGTATTATTATTTTATATGTATACATATTTTTGAATATAGAAAAATAAATATGTACTTAATTATTTCATGTTTCTTTATAGAGTAATGTTGACATGTCAGAAAAAAACACACATCGCTTTAGCTTTCAAAGTACTGTGCGTGTTTTAGAAAAGCGTAGATTAGCCGAGAAACTGTCCAAAGATGCGGAAATACAAGAAGCGCAACGACTTAATGAATTAGAAGCTATGAAAAGGTAATAAAAGGGCAAATCATAAAATCCGTGACTTTTTTACTAAACGATATTTTTGCGCCTAAATCCAATAAAGTCCAAGGCAAACATAAAAAAATCGCTGAAATGAAAAATCATCCAAGAGTAATAAAATTAAAATAAAATTTTTGTCAAAAATAGGTGAAAAATACCAAATCTGAACGAAAAATCACCCATTTTGTATATATGTATTTTTGTATTGTCTTTTATTTTTATAAATCGGCGAGCACAAAACATGCGGCTTAGTGACTGGTAGTCTTGAATTTTGAAAAAGAAATGTGTCAATTTTGAATAATTAAATTATTTTTGATTTCGGGAATGAGAGACAGTCGATAACTTTTTTTTAATTATTAGAATACAAAATGACTCAAATATATATTTTTTATATAAAAAAACTTTATAAAGGAAGTTCAAACACTTTCAAATAGCAATAAATAAATTGGAAGTCGATTTGGGGGAACAGTCCAGAGATTTATATATTAGGATGTTCATAGATGGGAAAGAAAATTTCTCAAAAGGGTGGGAAACTCTTAGCACAACATCAGCCAAATAAACATTTTTTTTCTTTTTTTGTGTTTAACAGAGAGTTTGTTTTTCAACCGCTTCGGGACTCAACCTTTTTTTTATTCAAAATTTTAGCTGGTATGATTCTTTTTGTATGTGGACAGTTACCCAGCTCTGACGGAAAGAACCACCCCATCCGGCGAGCTCCAGCCCGACATAAGCGAGCATACCAGCGCCGCCGTCAGTCTGGCCACTTTATGGGCTGGTAAGCAACCTGCTGTTTTATTTTTATCCTGTCCTCACAGTACAAAAATCGCTCTATTTATTTAACAAAAATGTATTCTTCAAGTCAAAAATAACTAAACTAATTTGAAAGAACTAACAGTCAGTCTGTTATAGTTATTATATACTTCATTAACATTTATCAATAGAGTATCCAAAAAACTGACTTTTTTAGAAAACCGATTTTCGATTTAACCATAAAGTCTCATTTAAAAAAAACCGGTTGTCCGGTTTTGGACTTTTGAAAAACCGGATAAACGGTTTTCAGTCATTTAAATATTTTAATAAAAAATTATTATTATTATTATTTTTTTTTGTATTTTTTAAACAAAAACCTAAATTTATACGTGCATGCAAGTTATACTTTGCAAAAATAATAAATTTTGATATACATAATTTAAAAAGTATAGTTTTTTATTCACAGTATAATTTTAGACAAATTATTATTTATTTATTTATTTTTTAATTTGAAATTGTTCTTATTTATTTGATTTATTTAATTTAATAAACTTTTTTAAATATTTTATTCCTAATCCTGGCATTTGAAAATACAACAGACAGAAATAACTTATTTATTTCAATTTAAATTATCGGACAAATTGATATAATTTTCGTTAATTTCAGTTTAAATTATCGGACAAGTAAAAGGGGCATTTTTATTGTTATAGTTGTGCGCTTTTTTAACATATTTATCGAAAATAGCTAAAAATAAAACTGAAATTATAAGAGGATTAAAAACCCAAATGTTAGAAAATTTCTATTCCTCAAAGTGTAAAGATCTCAAAACAATATAATATTAGTATCGTAATGAAATACGTATATTTTGTTAACAACTAATTTTTTTTTCTTGAAATTTTACGGATATAATGAACTACGTTTATAACGAACTACTTTTGTCGGCCCCTTCGTTATAACCGTGTTCGACTGTACTTATAAGCAAACATGAAAGAACTAATGCATTAAATTCTGGTTATAAAAATTATACCAATAGAACCATCAAGTTATACAAAACCTTTAAGGCCAAAAAATAAATATTACTTTGTAATAAAGCCCTAAGCATACTAAATAAGAAATTATTCATATACATAAAATATAAATAACAATATTAACTTAAATTAAAAAAAAATATTCATGTTTCTAATTCTCAAGTTTTGAAATGGTTCCTCAATCATAATGCAAAAAAAGGAAAGGAATAAGAGATATAGATAATATATATAATGATAATATATATTGCTATTATGTGTGCTACATTAATAGTAGCACTTTATAAAAAGTAATGAGTTAAATGCAATACATTGGGTAAAAAAGTGTTTCTATTTAAGGTTTTATAATTTGATTACTAATAAAATTCCTAAAAAAAATGAATAAAAAAGTTTTCACACTTCTGCTATACAAATCAACAGAATGGTATAAATAAATTTGTAGAAAATAATTTTCATACTTCATGTTCCTGTGGACGACATAGTGCAGAAAGTTAAATAAAAAATTTCCATCACGTCACTTTTTTATGAGATAACGATTTTTAATTTTTTTCAAGAAATTTTACGCATAATTTTTAACTACTATATATTAGGCTTAAAAACTATAATTTTTTATTTTATTTATTTTTTGTGTTGGCAATAGTAAACCAACATAGCTGGGTTTAATTTGGCGTGATATAGTCTCTCAATAACTACGAAGTATCGGACGAATTACTCTTCATCCTGACCGGTAATTTTTTGGATAAAAAGTCTTAGTGTGGACACAAAAAAAGTATTATCAAAAACATTGTGACATTTCTTTTTATGATAATATGTATCATATTGCGGTGATTTATGATTTCCTTAAAAGTTTTCTGTGACTGCTATAAACGTTATATAGGATTCTTTTCTACATCATTAAATTTTTAAATTAATGATAAGCTATTTGTTAACAGTTTGATATATGGTTCTACGAATATTCTCTTCTAATTTTCATCTGAACATTTTTGATTTGAGTTATATTAGTTATATCTCTGCTATAGTTGTTCAGAACTCCTACGGATAAATGGGGCAGGTTAGGAATGTAGTTGGTGTTTCATTTTTGTAGATTATTTCCTATTTACAAAACGTGATTGGCATAATATGTCTATAGCTAGAGCAATTATTATTTGCTCTTATCTAGACAATTATATAATCTCAAACCACTCGGGGAGTTTCTTTGGTTGTCAATAGGTTAAGTTTGAGATGTGATGATTGGAATGAGCAATCCTTCGAAATCCATAATACAGTTTCCATATATTTGTTTACGCATGCTGCAAAAATTAAAAAAAAACATAAAAGAATCGTCTGGTAACCTTGTAAAGTTTGGCTGTGAAAATTCTTGTGTTGCGATTTTATAAAACTTTTTGTATTTTCTGGTTATTTTATTTCAGAGTTCGATGAAATTAAAAAAGATTTTTCTTCTCTACAAGGAAAACTAACTAAATATGGTGAACTTTTTTCTAAATTCACAAATTTAGATAGTTTTGCTGCCTCCCCTAGAAGATTATAATGATGTTAAATTTAGTGTCCCAGAAAGTATTTTTGATCGTCTTGTTAATCCACAATTTTGGCAAAAAAAAAAAAAAAATACAGTTGTTCGACAATTTATTTATCGTGATGATAATAACGTAATTCTTCCAAGGGCTTCAGATCCAAATCCAAAAAACTAATTGAATTAAATTATTCGTTAAATATTAATATTTTTCCAAAAAATTATCACATCTTCTCAGCTATCTCCATTGCATACTAAAATGTAAGAGGTACGAACACAAAGTTAAAATCCCTTTATTTAGAGAGTTTTGATATTGAGCATAATATCATTGTACTCACTGAAACGAAACGAAACACATCTGATAAAGAAATTCATAATTCTGAAATAATATGCAGTAAATTACAAATTTATAGACATGATAGAGTGGGTAAAGAAGGTGGGGAGTTTTGATTTCTATCTCAACTCTTTTTCCTTCGGAAGAAATAATTCTTAACAATGATCAAAATATTGAATTTATCGCCGTATGTGTTAGAGCCAAATTTAAAACAACTTAGAATTTGCTCTTATAATTTATGAACAAATTTCAAACGCGATAAAATTTGTCGCTAATCAATCCAAATCTGGTGACTCCATAATTGTTGTTGGTGATTTTAATATTCCAAACATTGAATGATGCGAAAATCCTGATTAATGCTGTACAATCCAATGTAAATGATGAAGAAATCAATTCCAATAACGAGAAAAAGAATTGCACATAGACCGCTTTGGAATACTAAGTAGCTCATTGACCTAAAAATTTGAAAAATAAACATTATAGAAAATACAAACAGTCCGGTTTATCTATTGATTATATGAGATAATTCATATTAAGATCAGTTTATAATTCAGAAAATATACAATGTTACAATAATTATATTTTTAAGGTGAAAAGAAACTTTAAAAATAATCCAAAATATTTTTAATTTAATTTTGTAAATTCTAAGCGTCGAGTCTCTAAATATGATGAAATTTGGAGATAAAAAATCCTCAAACGATGCAGATATTTGCGATATGTTTGCTGCTTTCTTCTCATTCGGCTATTCTGATTAAGATTTACATCAACTTTCCAATTACCCATATCAAATTAATGCTGTAACCCTAATAAATTGGCCAACATTAGATAAATTGATGGTGCAAACAGCTGTACAGAATCTAAAATATTCTGATAAATGTGGACTTGACGGTGTCCCAAGCTGTGTTCTTATAAAATGTTTACATTCTCTTATATCTCTAATAACCTACTTATTCAACATATCATTATCTAGTGGTTATTTTCCTAAAGTTTGTAGGAAGTCTTATATTATCTTATATTATGGAGAAGAGAGTTTAATGATCCTTACGTTTCCAAGCAATTATTCACATCTCTCGTAATACCAATCCTGAAATATGCTTCCGTGGTCTGAAATCCTCAATACGAAGTTCATATAATGAAAATTGAATCGGTACAGAAACAATTTATCTTATTTTGTCTTCGTCATCATCTTCGCAATCCAAATATTATTTTACCATCATATGAAAGTCGATTACAGCTTATTGATCTCACTACTCTTGAAAGTAGGAGAAAATGTATGAACATTTCATTTGTAATTAATTTAATAAACGGTTCAATTAATTTCGACTTTCTGCTTTGTAAGATCGAATTCGTGATCTCAATTTATACTCCTTTAAAAACCAAATATCTTCGAACCAATTATGCCAACTTTAATCCCATGATATTTATGTGCAATCAATTCAACCGTTTTTATCCATCTATTGATTTTTCTGTAAATCCAATCTGCATTAGGAGGAGTATTTTTAACTTAGTTAAATAGTAAGATTTTATTATTGAATGATTATGATAAACATTTTATTATAAACAGCTTTAAGAATAATATGTATGCTAGCCTGTAAGAAATTATAATTTTATTGGCTATTAAATAAATAAAATAAAATAAAACTTTGGAAATGTTTAATCAAAAACGAATTATAGCCCAAAAATTACGAAAAATCAACGCAAAATATTGGGCAATTTTTCATGAAATATGATCCAAATCTGTTTGGATTTTTGGCTTTAAGTTGTTTTACTGGCAGTCATCCAATTGTGATCGTTTTTTTCCAATTACTTGTTTAATATTGACCATTTATTGTTATTTAATTTTGAAGATAATCTATGTGTATTATGCCGCGTTATCCTGTTATCCGATAAACCCACATTGACCATAAACTGCGGCGTTTCTCGCAGAAAATCCCATTGTTTAGACTGCATCTTGTACTCAGGCATGTTGTAATGAATTCATGTTTCAATATGATGAAAAGGGTCATCAATAGTATGGTAGAATATCGAATCCCAAAGTTGTCACGATATTGCATTTGTGTTTAATAAATAGTACTTGTAGAAGTAATAAAGTCACGGATTATTGACTCGCCCACTTATATACGTAAACGCAATGAAATTTTATTTTAAATTTAAAATTTTATTTCATTTACAGAGTTGAGGAGGATTTTCAAAGGAAAAGAGCTCCGGAAAAAGCAAATTTAAGAAACCAATTAAGGCTACACCTTAAAGCTAGTACAAAAAATGAGGAGTATAGAAGTTTACCTGTTAATATAAATCATAGATATGACAACCAGCATTTACATAATCAACACCCATCGGATATAAACAATAATTTATTTTGTAGAGCTGAACCAGATGGTGCTGTTTCACCCAATCTAGATTTTACCGACAATCCGGATAAAATGAAACATTTAAATTTTCCCCTCGCACTTACAAAGGATTCCAAAGAGTTGGAACGGTTTGAATCCGATTGTGAAGAAAGTGGAAACGAAAATCACATGCACGATTTGCAGTGCACTGCACTGCTTATTGAACCATATTTGCACTCTATTATTTGAGAATATGGACCATCATAAGTGACATTAAAAATATAATTAGTCTACATTCAAAGATATATGTATATATAAACCATTTATTTTTAATAAGTCCATTTGTTCTTAAATGTGATATAAAGATTTTGTGTTTGAATTTCTTTATGTATATAAAAACGGTTAGTTTAATGAAATTTTAGATAAATTTATAAAGTTAATATTAAATGAACTAAATATATTCTCCATAATGAAGAATTCTTATTCATTTTAACTACTCTGTTTTATTCTATTCAACAATATGTAAATTTTATAACATATAATTGCACGAATTTTAAAGAAAAATTTAGAATAAAAGTACCTACAATATTGTGTAATAGACTGTTACAAAGAGTAAATATTCGTCTTTTAAAATCAGCCTCTTGGGAATTTTTGGTACCATTATTTTTATTATTGTCTGTTGTTGCACGTAAAGAAAAAAATAGTTGCGACATGGTAACGAAAACTATACTAAGTTCTCAGCAGCAGTCGGAAACAAATTATAGTTAGTACAATAATATAGTGTTTACAATAATGTTAAAGTTTTCTTATATTATGATTACCGCATTTAAATATTTTAATATGGTTGATTAAAGCATATTTTAGTGTTACCATAAGCAAATTATGATAGCTATGCGAATATATTATTTCTATAGTTATAAAATAATCATAGTATGTTAACTTTTTATACGTATAAATATTATGGTGAAAAAAATTATAATTTATTTTTTATTCGATCATATATGTTTTGCTTTAATAAAAAAAAACAACTTCACATATACCATCAGGTATCAAATACATACTAAATTTTATAATCTATAGTTTTTTGTGTTCCTTATATATATGAATTGCCTAATAGCATCAAGAAAGTAACAAAATTGTTTTTTACTTAAAACTGGACAAAAAATTGTGCGTGGCATCAAACTCATATTTTAACCCATATTTTTCTCCATAAAATAATTGATATATGTGCTAAATTTCATTTGAACTTCCAAAAAAAAAAAGAAGAATTGTTTACCGGAAGTGGTGGTAGCAATTTTATTTATATTAGATCCTATATTTCATTTCGGAAGATACAAGAAGGAGGAGCATTCACCATAGGGGCACATCTGTCATTGTCAATTATGTTGAAAACGAAGTATTAATTTTTGTGGAACAAATAGATTTTATTTTCCTTTATCGCAGACCTTTCATCCAACAATTTTTGGTATTTTCAATTTACATTTGAGCGGAGTTAGACTTTCGCTGTAGGCATTTTATGTGATAACTTTTTTAGTTTTTGGAATTTAATAAAGATTTTGTTCCAAGTTATAAACTTGACAGTAATGAACAAAAATTGATGACAAATAAGACTTCTTATTGAGCATTCGCCAGACTGCTGGTAAACCGACCCAACTTATTCTCCAGGAACGATACGAGGTGCTTACTAGTTGTAGATATTTTACTATACATATGACTCTCTAGTGATCACAGAATTTAAGCAAAAAATTATTTAGTGGTTTTCGTAATGCACTGACTTTGAATCAGAATTTTTGATTGAATTTTTATTTTTATTGAATTTTTATTTATTGCACATTAAAAAAAAAAACAAATATATATATATATATATATATATATATATATATATATATATATATATATATATATATAAATAGTCAAGCGATTCTTCCCACATCATTTCCAGAATTTACTCCATGGTTTGGGGTAGTTTCGCGAATTTTGGTCACGTCAGAAATTCATAAAAAATTTAATTGAGAGATAGTCAGGATCAAAAGGACTTAAATTAAAGCCAACATATCTAAGTATTTAGTACTAAAGAAGTACAGATATCGTTTACTGTTATGAGAATTGTTGGCAACACCTCAATGAAAGTTGACATTTGTAAACAGAAAAAAAAAATAATAAAAGATGTAAATAAAAAGAAGGATATATAAAGAAAATTTTTTTTACATGAAAGGCAATTGCTGAAGAAATTTTTGAATGGCGAACGGGAAGACATCTTGTGGCGTCTGCAGGGTGTCGTGATGGGGTTCCAAGGAAAAATGTATTCTTTCTGGTTTGATCTTAGCAAGGTGTGGCAAGAAAAGAAAACAGTAAGGAAATAATAACAGCGGGTTAGAAGAAAGAAATTTTTATTGAAAGTGCTAACTAAAAAAAAAAAAAAACAAAAGCACCAGATGGTACGTCTAAAAACTAAAGATAAAAAAATTGATAAAAAAGTGAAAAACTTAAAAACAACCTTAATTCTACAAAAAAAGTTAAAACTTAAAAAGTCTATATAAAATTAAAAAAAAAGAAAAAAATTTAAAATTATATAAGAGTTAAAAAAAGTTATAACTTAAAAGCTATACAAAATTTTACAAAAAAAAAAAAGTTAAAACTTATAAACTATATAAAATTAAAACTATATAAATTTTACGAAAAAAAAGTTGAAACTAAAAAAAAACTATTTAAATAGAAAAAAGCTAAGAAAAACTAAATTCATCTTCACCTCTGCTACATCCAGCGTGGGACTGCATTAGCTATATCATCAAGTTAGCAGGTATCGCCAGACTCGGACTGTAAATAGCCGGATGAAACTAAAAAAAGACCACATATATAAAATTGTGTTAGTTAATATAAAAAGACTATATAAATATATATAGAAAAGATACAAAAAAAAAAAAAATAAATAAATATATATAGGTAGGAATAATAGCTAGGGCATTTATACCTTAATTGTCGCTCACACCCTTAGTAAAAAAAAGTTAAGGCGCGCGATTTAGGAACTAAGGTGAGTTCAGTCGTAGCTTTCCTGGGTATGTAGACCCGCATAAAAAATGCCATACCTACGATTCCTATGAGGATTAATATATATATATATATATATATATATATATATATAATATAAATAAAAAGGGAATATATGTGATTTTTTATATATATATATATTATATATACATTCCATTCTATGATGGCGAATTAAGATGGCTGCCAAAAACGTTCGAAAAAAAATCAGTAGAAGATACGTCACGTTGAAGACTTGTTTTCCTAAGTAATAAGAGTAAAAGAAATGTTAAAATAAATTTTTATAATTTTTCCTTTTTAGTTATTTACTTTCTTTTTATATGCCTTTCGCCTACATTTTGTAAATTTTCATTTATTTTGTTAAAAAATTTTTCATTTTGCAAATTTAAATCCTATTGAAAAACCTCCAGTATGACATGAATTTGTTTTCTTTATGACCATTTTTTTATTCTTTTGTAAATAAAAATAATATATTTATAATGTTTTTTATGAAAATGAATTGTATTCAAATTTTTTTAAATATGTAATAAGAAGATTTTAAGGTAAGTGATTGGAAGGGGTAGTGGTTGATGGAATAGCGTAGTATTGTTAGGGGTAAACACATTAGGAAATGGTTACCATTGATAGGGCACTTTGATACCCTTGCGGGAGGGATATTTCATCCCGGCGTAACAGATGCCGGTTAGGAGGAAGAATGCTGCAACTTTCATATAATTAATAAACTAGGCTAAAGTATGAACATAGCTCACTTCGGGTCTCAATTTTTTTCAATTCAAATCTTTTTGCTGGTATGATTTTTCTTTGTGTGAATCGCCATTCTTGGCAAAGACGGATAAAACTTTCATTAGAATTCTATATGATTAGAATTAAACCTAATAGAAAAATATAGGTGGTTTAGTAGCTGTCGTTAGGTTTTAATGAAGTTTATTTTGAAAATAGCCCGGAATGCAAAGTAAAGTTTTTCTTTACTCTATTTTACGTCGAGTAAGTCTTATATCGGCAAGTCCTGTAGGCTGGATGTAATTGCGACTCGATCGTAAAGTAGAGTAACTTTTCGCAGTTTAGAGGAGATTTCGATTCACATGAGTCTTAACAATTTTGTATGAGAACATATTTTTAATTGCTCCGGGGAATCGTAATTGGCCATCTAATCAATAATTTTTTTAATCTTAATAGTCCATAGGGCTAGTCCTGGACGCAGCATAAAGAGGTTGCATCAGTTGCAGTCCTAAGGTTTATATAAGTTTTCCTGCCTTTGAATACTTTTTCGTTTTTATTTTTTTACAGTAACATTCTTGTAGAACACAATATTAGTTTATAATATACAGAAAAATTATTTCCAGGTAAATTTAACGGCAGTTTTTAATCGTTCAATTTCATTAATTAATTATTACAAATTAATATTTGATCCCAATTAAGGGAATTGTTAAAGAAAGAAAAGGAAAAAAGGGAAATAATGATTATTAATGTATTCTGTGTACTATGGATTTATATTTTTTTTAGGAAAGTCAGGATTTTTTCACTCCTATGATTTTTTTTTGTTTACTCTACCTATCTCATCACCATTATGAATTCCAATCACTACCTATACATACATATATACTATTATTTTCATAAGCGTTTGCGCGAACTCCAGTGCGTATTTTCTTTCGATTTTGAGTGGTTTGAAATCTTTGTCCTTTTGGTTACAACTTTTTCTTTTGATATTTCGTAGTTTTTATTTACAGTTTAATAATTTATTTTAATTTCTTTGTCCTTTGCGAGAATTATAATGGTTTTGACTCGTCAAGCCAGTAGAATTGTAGCAAAAGAATCAACAAGCAGCAACATGGCAACCATAACCACAGGTGTATCTAGTGTTACCGATGTAGTCACTACCGTTGGATTAACCGCAACCACTTCCTCAATTGCACCGGTTCTACCGCATGTTTCTTTTAGTTCCGAGGGATCGATTTCTACAATTGTGTCCCCAGAATACAGTAGTATCACGGATCAAAGCGTGCGTTGTGAATTTCGAGAGAACATGGTAAACTAACCTAGTGAAGTTACTGCAATAAATCAACAAAATGTTCAGGAGGTTATTGCTGCATCGATTGGACTTTCCCAGGCTCAACTCATGAGGCAAGTCGAAGAAAAACTCAGCAAAGCCTTGATGGAAATTAAGCTTACTTTAGGCGTAAACACTCAGCGACAATCGGATTCAGACAGCGCAGCCCCTACTGTAAGTGGACAGGCGGAGCAAAAAAAGCTGCCTGAAAACTATTCTAGCAACAACTCTCCACCAACTAGCAGTGTTCTTCCAGTGGCAGTGAATCCAGTACCTCTAGACAGCGCTCATGTGTCAGCGTATTCTCATAGAAAAGACACTACGGCGGTCTCGTTTTCGCAAGCACCACCAAGTGTGACGTATGGGACTGGTTATAATCAGCCACCACCATTGGTACCAGCACCTCGATTTTCAGCTAGCGACGGTTTACCATTACAGCATACTCAGCAAGCCATGCATATCGAGTTTGCATACCAGCAGCAAATACCACCTGTATCGTATTGTCACCAGCAACAACAAGTGTCATCTGGTAACCGGCAGCTACAACAGCCTCAACACTGTAATTTACAAACGTCATCGTATAATCCGCAACTACAACCGCAGCCACAACAACAACAAGCTAATCAGCAAGTGAACTCTTACAATCAATGACAACAAACGTAGCTACCACAACCTCAACAGCATAATCAACAAGAGTATTCGTGTAACCGGCAATCAATGAAAAATAAACAAGGGCCGTACTATTCACCACAGCAGCCAAATCAACAATTTCCGGATTATGATCCACCATCACAACCTAGCGGTGTGCCAACTCCCAATTATGTCTGGCTTATTCGCCAATATAGGAAGTTTAACCACTAATGGTATAGATCTCTGTGAAGAGGCAGATAATAATCTAGAGGTAGTAACGCATAATTTGTATGCCAAACAGCAACATAAATTAGATTTGGTAATAGGAAAAATAAATTTAGAGACGCATACGATAGATACCCGTGATTCAACCCCAATGAAAGATTGTCATAATCCAGTCTCCCCGGCAGTGCAAAAGTTGATATTTGCAGAGCTAGATAGGATGCTTGATCTCGGTGTTATTGAGCTTAGCGAAAGTCCCTGGAGTCATCCGGTTACTCTGGTCCGTAGGGGAAAGAAATCCGGTTAGGCCTGGACGCTTGTAAGCTCAATGCCCTGACGGTCAAAGATGAATATCCTTTGCCTCACATCGAAGTTTTGGTCAGTCGTTTGGGAGATACGATATACATTTCAAGTGTCGATCTTAAAAACACGTTCTGGCAGATACCACTAGATTCATATAGTAGGGAAAAACCGCTTATACGGTACCAGGAAGACCACTCTATCAATTTACTGTCATGCCGTTTGGGTTGTGTAATGCGGCCCAAAGGTTATGTCGGTTAATGGATAAAGTGATCCCCGCGGCACTTCGAGATAGTGTTTTTCTTCTTCGATGATCTTTTGATAGTATCTCCAGAATTCGAGACACATCTGGAGTTGTTGAAACGGGTAGCTATTCGTTTAACAGAAGCAGGTCTAGCCATCAATGTCGCTAAATCTAAATTCTGTTTCAAAGAGTTACGATATCTAGGTTATATTGTAGGAGGCGATAAATTGAAACCTGATCCAACCAAGGTGGAAACTTTGTTTATCCTAAGTCAGCAAGAAATTTTATACCATTGCAGCTCCAATCTTTGGAACACTGAAGAAGGGTAAGAAATTCCAGATTTCAGTGGAAGCAAAGGTTTGATCGGCTCAAGAAAGCTTTGATTTCGAGTCCACTCCTTCATCATCCGGACTTCTCCAAACATTTTTACGTGCAGTGTGATGAGTCAGACATGGGCATTGGGGCAGTTCTTTTTCAGAAAGACGATTCTGAAGAAGAACATCCCATTGCTTACATCCCTCACAAGCTGACATCAGCGCAGAAGAATTATTCTGTGACTTAACGAGAATGTTTGGCAGTGGTCCTGGCGATTAAGAAGTTTAGGCCCTATATAGAACTGATGCTATGATGACCATAGTAGCTTGAAGTGGCTTATGTTTCACAAGGACTTGACGGGACGTTTGATCGCAAATGGAGTTTGCACTTACAGTCGTATATTTCTCAGTCGTACATACAGGGGAAACAGAATGTAGTATCCGATACCCTATCGCGCTACGACATTGACGAAATCTTGTCAAATGTTGGTAACCTAATTGACCTAAATTCAGACGCTTTCCGGTCGGAAGATTATCTATAGCTGATCGCCACTATTAAGTAAAATTACGAAAACTTGCCCAACTTGATTGATTTTGTATATAAACAAACTCGGTGTTATGATGGATTGGTACAGGACTAGGATTTCTCCTGGAAATTATGGGTACCACACGGATTAACCAAGAATATAATTGAAAAGTGTCATAGTTCCCTACAATCATCTCACGAAGGCATTGGTAAAACGTTGTTTAGAGTGAAAGAATATTTTTACTGGCCTAATATGACGGCACAAGTGAAAGAAATCATTCGTAGTTGTCAGGTGTGTAAAGAATCAAAACCTGCAAATGTTACCCTTAGTTCCCATTCGGAGTGGGACAAATATTTGTCCGAAATTGAATTTTGCTTAAGTTCTTCAGTGCAAACATCACCATATTTTGCACTTTTTGGTACAAATATAATTGGACATGGCTGCGTCTATAGATTGGCAATAAAATTCGGAAGTTTAAATGATTTTGAACTAAATACCGTGAAAATGGAACTATTGCGTCAGAAAGTATGCAACTTACTACAACACACGGTGCTGGCAGGTTAAGTTTATACCGGAACAAGAAGTTTATCGCCGAAACTTTCAGCAAAGGGTTTTTCACGCCAAAGATTTAAAGCCATAGGCTAAAATCTTTGGTGTTTCTAGTGCTAACATTTCCAAACGTTCAACGTTTATTGTTTTATTTTTTTCTAACTATAAAGGTTAGTAACTTAATTACATACGTAATAGTATTATTTTGGATAACTAATCTTTACTAATTTTTATTCTAGTTGTGAATTAGGGTTGGAGCCTATAATGAACTATGAACGACACTGAAACTTGTACAAACTTCTATGTCATATTGTCAGTCAAAGGAAAACAAGTTCTGTTTGCAATATCCAATCATTTATTCACCTCATCTTCTAACTAACGTAACCGGTCATTGGCCAAATAGTGTAACCTCGTAAGCCCTAGGGGAACTGTGCCATTATGAAGCTAGAGGATATCAGTTTTGAACATTTTTCATATATAGGCTAAACAAACATAATTCAACTTAAGCTTTGTTAAAATAACTCAAAGGTAGTCAAAATATTTATAGGTTCAGAAAAAAAGAAAGGTTTTTCTTATTTACCCTGAGTTAAATTAACGAAGCTCAGCTTGAATGCGTATTATGCGTTTGTACTGATGTCTGTAACGCATAGAAAAAGTTAGCCAACACCCACCTTAAAGTATACCAATCGACTCAGAATCACTTTTTAAGTCGATCTAACGATGACCTTCCCTCCGCCTGACTGGATGGCTGGCTGGCTATCCATGTAAACCTTGTGCACAAAGTAGAGGTTGCAATTTTGAAGATAATTCAATCAAATTTGGCACTTAGGACTTTCACAACATGAAGCCTATTGAAATTGGTTATGATCGGTCCATTGTTTCACCTAGCCCCCATACAAATGTCCTCCCGGAATAGGGGTTTAACGATCATAAATGCCTTAAATATAACAACATTTTATTGAATTCGGTGTGAGGAAGTTTTGTATAAGTTTCAATCTTTGTGCTAAATTTCATGAAGATCGGTACATAATTGACCATAGCTCCCATATAAAACCCTCTTCCGAAAATCACTTTAATATGCATAAATCACATACACACGTTAGTGTCAAGTTTATATTCGACACAAATAAGTTTTATATAAGTAGAAATCATAGTGACAAATTTTATGAGGATCGCTTCATAGTTTACCATAGCTCCCATATAAGCCCACTTTCGGGAGTCATCCTAAAGTGCATTAATTCATATAAATGTTAGTATTAACGTAATATTCTGTATTCGTATTTGTCCACACATCTAATATAAGACCCCTCCACAAATTTTGATGGACATACACAATGGTGTGGGGTATCATATAGTCGGCCTTAACCGACTATATCTTTCTTACTTGCTTATTTTATTTTTTTAGTTCTATTGTTTTTTTATACACTACACCACCATAAGTAGTTGAGGTATTATGCGTTTGTGCTGATGCACAGTGGGGTCAAACGCAAATTTTTTGGTAATAAATCTGAATCTCCTAAACTACTGGTCGGATCAAATTGAAATGTATGGAAGAGTTGTAGAGGAGGACCTAAGCTTTCAGAAAAATCTTCTTGTAGTCACCCTGTGATAACACGAGATAAGCTACAGGGTGTCAAAGTTGACTACCTCGAGTATGTAAAAGTTAAAAAAATCGTAACTTGTACAAATGAAGTCCGATTTTAAAGATTTTTATATTTCTGGAAAGTGCTTGGCAAGATAAAGAAAAAATATGCTTACTCATCTAAGTTATCTCTTACAGTTAAAAAGATATTTACGCTTGAATTTTGAATTTTTGATTTTTTGGCTCGACTTTCTTTCGTTTTTCGGGAATAAGTCCGGAGATATATGAGGTAAAAATTTTTTAAAAATATTCTGTAATTTGCTACATATTTCAAAATAATATGCTGAAAGAATTTTTGGATTATCTCAATTCGTCTAGACGTGAAAAATATTCAAAGTGAGCACTCTGAAATTGGCATGAAAAATGGCTATTTTTTTACAAAACTATAGTACAATTCCTTCACTTTTTTCTCAAAGTTCCGTTAATAAAAAAATTTTTTCCTTATTAATTTCAAAAGATAAGGCTTCATAAATGGTTAATAAAGAAATTTTGAATTGATTTAAGTTTGCACCCTACATCCAGCATTTTCCGAAAATTGTCAATTTTAAAACATAGTTTAATTTTTATCGATTAATAAAACAAACGTCACGCGAGCTTTTTTAAATTTGGTACCCATATTTTTTATAGAAATAGATTTAGAATGATTTAACACTAAACTGCTTCCCGCCCGGCCAAAAACGAATGCAGGAGTGGAGATTTTATGTTAAAAGCCAGTTTTTTTAACGACTATTTTTAAAAGCATATTAAAAGCATATTAGCATAATATGTTTAATATTATTTCTTACGTAATGTATAAAACACAAATCAAGCTTTTACTCCTAAAAAACTCAATAAAATAGCTCCAATAACCTATTTTTGGTAATTTTTCAAAAATAAATTTTTTTTAAAAAAATAGCTGAAAATCCAAAAAAATTTAATTTTTTTAATAAAACTCCACTAATTTTGCAAATACTTTAAAAATGTTAAAAGAATATTAAAATAGACTTATTTACTAATTCAACGATATATAAAATGTTGATATAGGTCATTTAATAATAGTAATATAATGGCCTCAAAACTACCAAGTCACGTCAAAAGATGCAAAATTCACTATTTTTTTCAACTGCATTGCTTATTTTTGTTACGAGATAATAATATTTATTAATGAATTTATTTAAAGTGTTCATAATTTTTTTCTACTGAAAAGGTTTTTAAAATTACCTAAGTACATAAATAAGTATATTTTCCTTCGTTTTTTATTACATTTTTTTAAGTTTTTAAATAATTTACCTAGCTACTTAATTAATGTATTATAACAAAAATGATTTTTTTACAATCGCATAGGTAAATTTTTTGACGTACCTGTTTAACACTACAGGTCATAAAAATAAACTGAATGAAATTGGGGGTTTTGAGCAAAAATTTAAATTTTTTAATTCATTTTTGCCTGTCACCATTTACCTGATATAAATATTCTTTTTCTATATATAAGTATCCTTATAAATATGCAGATTTATTAGTGAATTTGCCATTATGGAGATTACATTAAAACACTTTTCTATTTGCAAAGTAATCTGGGATAATCTATCTGATATTATAAATCGTCCAGAAAAAATAAGAAAACTCATTGATTCAGTAGTATCTTTTGGTTTAACTCTTACTGCAAAAGAAAGTTTAAAGCTCGAAAATTTTTATAAATCATACGAAAAAAGGATGCAAGCTTCAGATTGGTCAATACCAAAGTTCAAGAAGAAAAATGAAGAGTGGTTGGAGGGAGAAATACCAATTTTCATCGGAAAGCAGAAAAAGGGTCGACCAAAAAAAAGTTACGATGAAGTTCAGCTAAGAATAAAGAGGACCAGACAGGAATCTATTCTAAATTCACATACGAATGCCGAAATAAAAGATACATTTAAAGCTTTAGTAACACATACGCAACCAAAGGAAGTAGAAAAAGTTATAGATGTGTTACCAACAGCTTCTCCCAATCGATTACATCGGATAATCCAAAGCATAGTGACACCGAAATCAACATCGTCCTTTACCTCTGAAGATGCTTTAGCTCTAATATTAAATTTAGGATTATCAAGAAACCAATACGAGATTTTGAGGAAATCTGTTAGCGAAAAAGGATATGATATCTTTCCCAGTAGCAAATCAGTGAGAGAAGCGAAAAGTAATATTTTACAGCCTATGGAACACCCGGTTAATGCTTCTGTTAAAAGTGCTAAAGTTAATATATTGCAATTACTTGAAAATACTGCCTCTAGAATTATATCTACCTTCAGCAATGATAACATTGAAAAATGCAAAGACTCTGAACTTATTTTAATATTCAAATGGGGCTGCGATAGAACATCAGGATTTTCGGAATACAAACAACTGGATGGAAGTAATTCTGGAAATAATTATTCCTCGCTGTTTATAGCGACTCTGGTACCACTTCGAATGCGCTTAAATAAGCCTTCCTCATTGACAAGAATTGACTCGCTTTTTGATAATATATATGGATAAATTTAACTCCAGGTTCCAAATTTTTGTGCCGTCCAATCCTTTTTGATTACACAAAAGAAACCACGGTTACAATAAACAGCATTGTCAACCAATTGAAAGAAGAAATTAAAGCATTGCCCCCAATATATGTAAAAGTATCAAACAGAACTATTAAAGTTACATTTCAACAACAATTAACGATGATTGATGGAAAAGTTGCAAACGCTATAACAGATACAACATCTACATGGAAATGTAATATATGTGGAAAAATAAGTTCACAATTTCAGGATAATTCTGAAGTCCTTGTTAATAAAAAAATTTATTAAAAATTTGGAATATCACCACTCCACGCAAGGATAAGATTTTTGGAGTTCTGCTTACATCTTGCATATGATATGAAGTACAGAAATATTCCCGGGCAGGAAAATGCTACAGTAAAAAACAATTTGGAACTTCACGAATTACGAAAAGAGGAGAAGAAAAGAATTCAATTAGAATTCAAAGAACAACTCGGATTAATAATTGATAAACCTCTACATGGATATGGAAGCTCAAATGATGGAAATACTGCAAGACGTTTCTTTGAAAATCCGGAACTCACATCTTCAATCACAGGCATTGACTTAAATATTTTGAAGCGTTTTAAGATTATATTGGCAGCCATTAATAGCAAAAAACAAATTAATGCGGACAAATTTAAAATTTTTGCTTACGAAACTAAAGAACTACTTAAAATTACATACCCCTGGAAATCAATGACTTCAACAATTCACAAAGTATTGGCTCATGGTAAAGAAATAATAGAAAATAGTCTTTTGCCATTGGGAGAGCTAACAGAGGAAGCACAGGAAGCCCGAATTAAAGATGTTAAACATTTCCGACTCTTCAATACCCAAAAATGTTCGAAAATAGGGCAAAATATGGACTTAATGGAATATTTATTAATATCATCAGATCTAGTTATATATTCTATAAGAACACGATGGCTACCAAAAATCACTCTTGAAATAGAAAAAGAGGATTCCGAAGCTAAGGAAGTTAAAAATTTGCTAACGTTTGATGTTTCTGATTATTTTCAAGAAAATCTCTAATAATATCTTCGATAATATATTCTTAATAAAATAAATATACGGGATATATGTATAATAAGTATGTAAATATGTAGAACAAATTAAATAAACATTACTCAAATAAAGAATTTACTACTTTATAATAACAAATATATACCTACATAATACATTAGAAAACTAAAATGTTACGTATACACACATATGGAAATACGGAACAAAATAGTGAATTTTGCAACTTTTGACGTGACTTGGTAGTTTTGAGGCCATTATATTACTATTATTAAATGACCTATATCAACATTTTATATATCGTTGAATTGGTAAATAAGTCTATTTTTATATTCTTTTAATATTTTTAAAGTATTTGCAAAATTAGTGGAGTTTTATTAAAAAAATTAAATTTTTTTGGATTTTCAGCTATTTTTAAAAAAAAAAATTACCAAAAATAGGTTATTGGAGCTATTTTATTGATTTTTTTAGGAACGAAAGCTTGATTTGTGTTTTATACATTACATAAGAAATAATATTAAAAATATTATGCTAATATGCTTTTAATATGCTTTTAAAAATAGCCGTTTAAAAAACTGACTTTTAACATAAAATCTCCACTCCTGCATTCGTTTTTGGCCGGGCGGGAAGCAGTTTAGTGTTAAATCATTCTAAATCTATTTCTATAAAAAATATGGGTACCAAATTTAAAAAAGCTCGCGTGACATTTTTTTTATTAATCGATAAAAATGAAACTATTTTTTAAAGTTGACAATTTTCGGCCAATGCTGGATGTAGGGTGCAAACTTAAATCAATTCAAAATTTCTTTATTAACCATTTATGAAGCCTTATCTTTTGAAATTAATAAGAAAAACATTTTTTTATTAACGGAACTTTGAGAAAAAAGTGAAGGAATTGTACTATAGTTTTGTAAAAAAATAGCCATTTTTCATGCCAATTTCAGAGTGCTGACTTTGAATATTTTTCACGTCTAGACAAATTGAGATAATCCAAAAATTCTTTCAGCATATTATTTTGAAATATGTAGCAAATTACAGAATATTTTTAAAAAATTTTTACCTCATATATCTCCGGACTTATTCCCGAAAAACGAAAGAAAGTCGAGCCAAAAAATCAAAAATTCAAAATTCAAGCGTAAATATCTTTTTAACTGTAAGAGATAACTTAGATGAGTAAGCATATTTTTTCTTTATCTTGCCAAGCACTTTCCAGAAATATAAAAATCTTTAAAATCGGACTTCATTTGTACAAGTTACGATTTTTTTAACTTTTACATACTCGAGGTAGTCAACTTTGACACCCTGTAGCTTATCTCGTGTTATCACAGGGTGACTACAAGAAGATTTTTCTGAAAGCTTAGGTCCTCCTCTACAACTCTTCCATACATTTCAATTTGATCCGACTAGTAGTTTAGGAGATTCAGATTTATTACCAAAAAATTTGCGTTTGACCCCACTGTGTGATGTTTATAACGCATAGAAAAAGTTGTCCAACATCCACCGTAAAATGTGCCAATCGACTCAGAATCAAATTTTAAATCGATCTAACGATGTATTTGCAATTTTAAAGATACAAATGTCCCCTCGATATAGAGATTAAACACTCAAAAATGCCTTAAAAATAAGAATATTTTAATGAAATTCGATGCAAAGAATTTCCGTACAAGTATCAATCTTTGTACAAATTTTATAAAGATCGGTCTACAACTGAATAGAGCACCCATATAAACCTTTCTTTGGAAAATTACTTTAACGTGCATAAATCCCATACTAATGTTAGTATCAAGTTATGAAAGTAGAAACAACATTGCCAAATTTTATGAGAATCGGTTCATAATTTACCATAGCTTCCATATAAAATCACTTCCTGGAATCGCCCTAAAGTGCATAAAATCATTTAGATGTTAGTATCAACGTATTATTCTGTATTTGTATATTTTATTTTACATTTAGTAAAATTGGCAACAGGTGTAATATATGTCCCCTTCCCGATTTTTTATGCTCGTACACAATGGTGTAGGGTATCATATAGTCAGTCTTTACCGACTATGTCTTTCTTTATCGTTTTTTTTTTTAATTATCGGGTATGTCATCAATAGCAATGTTGAATGTATTACGAAGTAAACTAGTTTGCCACGAATTGGTTTTAAGTTCCGGATAATATCAGGAAATTTCATCGTGAAGTGAATCAATGTGTTTTAATTATACTTTTCTTGAAAACTTCTTTTCCACTTATTGAATCAAATGCAAGTCTGCTTCGTAGTTAAGATTGTTTAACGCCTCGAAAATTTTAAAGATATAAGCAAAGTAATATATAAAATTGTTTTCTGTAAATTTTTTATAAAGAAAAGGAAAATGTCTACTTCTTTCATTAATTCGTATAATCTCTTCAGCATGGCAATAATAAAGTAATAATTTCTTATGTTCTGTATTTAAATCAACACATAGGGCTTTAAAAATTTCAGTTTTTAAGGCACTAGTTTTTATAAAATTTACTACGTCTGTAGTAGATTGAAGAGTACTTTTAAATATACCAGTAGTGCGATTCAGTAACTTTTAACGATTCGACAATCGATAAATATGTATGTCGATGGCTTTTGTTGTTTGCAGTAACGATTGTGTGATTCACTAACTGCTAATAAACAATAGTTGTTAACTTTTCTTGTCGTGTGGCATCTCTGCATAAATAAATGTCAAAAGAAAAGAAAAGTACAAAACAAAATAGAAAAAAAAATAAACAAATTTTTGTTTTTGTTAACTATTTTTGAAAAATTAATTGAGGTAAGTAAATAAAATTAAGTTTTATTAATTGTTATTTTGTTAGTTTTAATGATTTTCTATTTTAGAATGACCACTGCTCCTAAAAGAAGCCGCGCAACCGTAGAACAACTGGGTCAGATGGTTGACTTCTTCGCGAGTAACCCCGGCCTTGCTGAAGGAAAGTTTCAAAAACTTCATAGGAAGGCTGAAAGTGATAAAAAGTGGTCGGAATTGACAGTATTATTAAATAGCCTTGGTGGAGCTGTAAAAACAGTGGAGCAGTGGCACACGGTAAGTGAAGTTGTTAATGTATTTATTATAAAATATTAACTTATGTATATTTTAAGGTATGGAGAGACTTGAAAAGTCGCACCAGCATTAAGGTGCGAGAAAGAAAGAAACAGGAGGCAATGACGGGAAATAGACCAATAAAACAAGAGCCTATTACCGAATTGGAAAAGAAGATAATTTCCATTATTGGTAAAGAATATATTGAAGGCAACAAAAACGTAAAAGAAAATGTTCCTATGAATGACGTAAGTATAAATGAAATATTGTTTCATAATGAGTTTTATAAATATTTTCGCCTCGTAAGGATCTGCAAGTACTCTTGGAAGATGACGAGAAAAATATAATTTTAGAAATGTCATCTTCAAATTCAGCCGAATTCCTACCCGAAACTCCAAAGAGTATTAGGAATACACCACGAAGGAGTAGCAAAAGAAAGCGGGCTGGAGATGATGAAACGAGAGACAAGTTTTTGGAAATCGCCAAAAGACAAGCGGATGCTTTAAAGGTAATTTTGATATAAAACTAAGTATATAAGTATTTATTAAATATTGTTTTTTTTTTTTAATAGATGCTTGCAGAGTCAAATACAGCCAACGTTGAGGCCATTAGAACGATGGCAGATGCTATTAAAATTATGGGGGAGGGCTTGAAATCCACAGCCGCAGCATTTAACAACTTAGCCAATGCTATAAACCAAATGTAAACTTAAAGTACAAAAAGTAAATAATTTAATTAATTTTTAGCTATTATAAGAATAATAAAAATGTGATATACAAATGTGCCTTTAAATGAATTCCACTTTTTACTTTTAAGTTATTTTTTTGTTGTTGTCTTTTGTTGTATATAAATATATGAACTCCATTACTTTTATTTTTAAGTTATTTTTTATGCGATTTTGTTATATATATATGTGTATATATATGTACATATGAATTCCACTTTTTATTTTTATAATATATACATATATATATGTAAATTTTTGTTATTTAATATTAATAAATAAAAGACTTAATTTTTTATAATGTAAGAATGATTTTTATTTCTATAAAAATGGTTTACTATTTAAAGGAAGTAAATAGATAGATAGAAAGATAGATAGATAATAAAATAATTTATTTAAAAAAATTAGTAATTAATCTATCTTGTACTCGTTTTGCTGTTGAAGATGGTGTTTCGTGGCTTATCAAATTACTACTTTCGGGAGGTTCTGAGAAAATTTCCTCTTGATTGATGCTATGGGCTGTTAAATTCATATTATGCAATACTGCACACGCATTTACAACTTTTCCAGCAAATCCGGGATCATACAAAAGTGTTCTCTGCCCCGATAAGCATCGCCAAGTTGCTTTAAGTACCCCAAAAAGTCTTTCTATGGGATTGCGAGCTTTACATAATGCTTCATTGTAGCGGAATTTTGGACTTCCTTCTGGTTGGTTTGGTAAAGGAGTCATCAGCCATGGCTCTAATGGGTACCCAGAATCACATGCAATTTTTTTGATTTAATTTATATTAATAAAAATTGTTTTTCATTAACATTTAAAAATAAAAACTTACCAATTAAAAACATGTTATGGTTTCCATTTTCAAAACTTCGTTGCATAACTCTTCGAACCGCTGAAGAGCTCCAAATATATGAGTCATGTCGTGCTCCACGATATTTTGCGTTCACGTTTAAAATTTTCAAATATGGGTCACAAATCTAAAATGTAACCAATGTTATTTTTAGTATTTTAAAGTATAGTTTTTACCATTTGTACGTTAATCGAGTGATAACCATGATGGTTTACATAAGCCTCCTCATGACTTTTTGGGGCTAAAATGGAGATATGAGTGCAATCTATAGCCCCGATAGTTCCTGCTACGAATGACGATGGCGCAGAAGCAAAAACTGCTTTTGCAGCTTGTCGTTCCAATTGTGTCATTGGGAACTTCACCTTTTCACAAAACATTTTGTTGTTTATAGCATCAGTTACACGATGTAGACAACGGCTTATGGATGACTGGCTCATAGATATACCCCACTGCTCCCCAACAGGACGTTGGTAGCAGCCAGTGGCAAAAAAACGCAAAGCAACGAGAACCTAGAGAAAAGAAACAGTTTTATTGAGAGTTTCCATTAATGCCAAATTTAATTACCTGTTTCTCCGACGATATTGCAGTTATTCTGGAACCTCTTAATTGATCATCAAGCTCACAAATAAGGGTTTCAACAAAGTGTGGACAAAGCCGGTAGAGTTTTTTAAATTCTGTTGATGATAAATCATATCCATATGACGTAAAATACGACGATCAACAGTTGAATAATTGAAAACTGATTCTTCTAAAGATAAATTACACGCTAAATATTCAAAAGACATTTTAAATGTATTTTTATAGTTTATTTATTTGTCGATAATATAACAGCACAGAAATTTTGGTCGTTAAGAAAACAATAACAGCTGTCTTATCGAAAGCGAATATCGTTAAAAAGTATTGGTGAATAGCAAAATCGACAATTTTGTTGTTTACTAATTTTAACGATTCGATTATCTTTAAAATAAGTTACTGAATCGCACTACAGGTAAGATTTTCGCAGCAAGTATTTGTCGCTGGATTACAAAGTAATAATATTTTTATTAATTACCTTCGTCAACTTAAAAAAACTGATGGCAAAGCCATTATTTAACTTTCTCCAATAAAAATAAAAGTTGACTTAAATTAGAAACATCAGTCGTTTCATCAATATGCAGGCCATCAATGCTTTTTTTTCAGAGTTATCTGTGGTTCTCATGACTTTTTCTTATGTGGGCTTATATATGGCATTTTATCCCTAACGACAGTAACACAAGGCTTTATTAAAGGCTCACCAATTGTGTATGGTCCCTTTTTCCTTTGCTATTAACATTGTATCTTGTACGAAGCTTCAACAGCTTTTTCCCCATCCAAGTGAATGGCACCTGTAGAAATCAACTTTGGCATAATTACATATGCCGAAAAATAAAAAAATATATATATTATGTAATTCCATACACATTTTAGGTCTCTCACGTGGACCCCCTAGAATGTTGCTACGGACCCCTAGGTGTCCGCCCATTGGAAGTTCATTTGGAAATCTTGCCTTAAAGTAAAAACAAATTAGGCCTTTTTTTAATTTTGATTAGTTTGAACTTAATTCATTTTAAGACCTTTTCCAATTCAAAATAACGGTAAATCAAATACGACTTATGAATTTCATAAAAAAATTATGTAATAAAATTTCTATAATGTTAAAATATTAATTTGTGTACTAACAATTTTTAATTTTATTAATCTTTTGGTATTTGCTTATTTTCAAATTTATTTCCAATAATTGAATACAAAACAAAAATTTTCAACTTTGAACACACGTAACTTTTAAAAGGAACAACTTTTTTAGAAAATTTTATAATTTTTATAAAATAACATTACCGTTTTTCTAAAATTTAATATCTTATTATTATTAATATTATTATTAATATTAATATTAATATTAATATTAATATTAATATTAATATTAATATTATTATTATTATTAATATTATTATTATTATTAATATTAATATTATTATTATTATTATTATTATTGTTATTTTTTTTTTTTTTTTTTTTTTTTTTGACCGCACTCACGGCACACTGAGGGGTGAAATTGAGCAAACTGGCGATTAATTGAAAATTAATATTTTAAAAGAGTAATTGACTCTAGGTAAAAATAGATAAAATCAAACATCATTATCTGTTAAAATATTCTTCTTCAAATTCACAGATTTTTTTGAAATTTTTAATCACCTTTTCAAGTTTATATTTTTGGGTTTTATTTTATAAAATGTAGTTTTTTTACAATGGAGTTGTTAGGCATAGGTATTTAGAATCATATTTACGTACTTTTTGTTAAAGTTAATGTTTTAGAAATATTTTAAATATTTTCTTTTAATAGAACTGCAAAAAGTTAGACGAACTTGGGTGAAATAAAAATTTTGTATTTTTACGTTATAAGGTTAGTATGGAAATAAAAAAAAAAAACATTTTGCAAATTTTCTGCGAATTGGAAGAAAAAATATTTTCCAAAAAATCCAATAAAACAATGCTTGTTTTCTGAACAAAAACAAAATAAAATGATAAATAAAATAAAGTATATATATTTAAAATTAAATTTTATTTATCTTATTTATTTGCCTTATTTATAAAGAAATCTATATAGAATTTTACGAAAATATTGAAAAGGAGTAAGAAAGTTGCAATCAGGCATGCTTTGTCTTATTAAATCTCTTTAATGCACAAAAATAATTTCAAATTCGCATTAGCGTGAAATTTTACTGTAAGAATAATACTTAAATAAATTTTATTTGTTCTTAATTTTATCTTTATAGGAGGATTTATTAAAGAATTATGCCCGGGAAAGTGATTTTCGGAAGGGGTCGTATATGGGAGCTATAATCAATTTTGAACCGATCCTTACGAAATTTTGTGCTATGATTTTGTGCTTAGCCAAAACTCACCTGTTAAGACATTTATAAGCGTTTGACCAGTTTTCGGGAAAATATTTGTATGGGCGCTTAGCGGAATAATGGTTCGATTATAACCAATTTTAATATTTTATATTATTGGTCCAAGAAAAAAAAAAACATCTGGAGAGAACTCCAATACAGATTTGCTTCATATACTATTAATATCATCAAATCCATTAATTTGCAGCTTTCAAAACTCAAAATTAAGAAGTCAAATGTAACACCTGCAGTTTTGTTACTGTAAAAAGCCAAAATATATCACATGAATCATTTTATTAATTAAGATTTGTGTTGAAGTTTACAAAAATATAGATTTTTTTACCACTTAGAATGAGAAAATTTCACACTGTACGCCATCATACCAATATTGCAATTCCTTTATAACACTCTGGGGAACTTTGCCATTAAGAACTAATATTATAACATTCATCTGATCGCAATCTTACATTAAGTTGTTGCAAATAATATAAATTAGTTTTTTTCTAAAACCTTTCACGCAAAAAGATTTGGTTAAAATATTTTAACAAATTTTAAAACAAGAATAGGATAATTTTTGAAGTTTATTTTTTTTTCATTTTCTAATTTTTATTTTTAATTTTACCTTGGAAATCTTGAGATTTTCTTTTTTGAGAACTAACACAAATGAAATACTTCAAAATAAAAAAGGTCAAACTAAATTCTTGACAAATATTAGTATAATATAAAAGAGAATTGTTTTCACTCACCAGTTTTAACATTTGGGTGCTGAGCAAATTCTTCCTTTTATCCATTTTTCTGAATTGTCAAATCTGTGGAACAGAAAGTAAAAATTAATAATATATTGAAAACTTTTACTTTTTTAAATAAAATATTCTAAATGGATGTAATGAATTACTTTACTTTAAATTTCCCATAATTTCGTTTCCTTTTAGACAACTTTGAATATAACACTTTAATAGTTATGTATATATACAACCTTTATTTATTTACTGATTCATTTATTTATTTAAAAATTCACAGTAATATAAAAAGCCATTTTAGCCAATTAACATATATTGCAAAGATCTATTACCGAATAAATATGTCTAAAATTAAAAGAGAATAAACAGAATTTCGTTTCAAATGAAAAGCATTATTAGATTGAGAAAACAAACGAAGTTCAATAGGTAAAAAATTCCAGCTGCTAGCAACTCTAACAATAAATGAACGTTTAAGTACAGAGTTGCTAATCCTAGGTATTATTTGCGGATTTCTACCGAAGACATATCGGCAGTCCCGTTTTAACAATTTCGAAGAACATCACTATAATACGAAGCATAATGAAGTTGTTAAAAGAGCAACCCAAAAAGTTCTTAACATACTCCGAAATGAGTATACGACCACGAATATTATACAAATAACGTACAATCATATTAGTTGTTCTGTGAATTCTACTAATATTATATGACACAGTGCCAGATACCACCTCTAGGCCATAAATCACATGAGTCATCAAGATCCCACAGAATAAAGCCTACGCAGTATGCCCATAATCTTGAAACGTCGATCAATATGATAGTCAAAAGAAAGACTCCCAAACACATTAATCTGTCTACAAAATCAACACTCTTACCACCGACAACAACTTTTAAAGAGGGAGCATAAGTTTTCCCAAAAAAAAAAAATGGCATTCGTCTTCGAAGCATTAACTTCCAAATAGTTATCCGAAGACCATTACAAAAAGCTATTTTTGGAATAGTTAATATAAGACTGCAGTACATCAATATAATAAAAGCCAGTACGAAACAAAAACATGATATCATAAGCAAAACCATCACAAATGGAAGATTTTGATTCATTAATTATATAAATTATCATTCACTCCAGAATTAAGCCAAAAAAATATGTTTTGTGCACCCTATGGACGCTAAATAATAGTTGGCAACGCATGAAAGGAAAGTTGACATTTGTAAACAGAAAAATAAAAGAAATAAATAAAAAGAGGGAAATATAAAGAAAATATTTTTTACACGAAAGGCAATTGCTGATGAAATTTTTGATGGCTAACGAGAAGACATCTTGTGGCGTCTGCAAGGTGTCGTGATGGGGTTCCAAGAGAAAATTTTTTCTTTTTGGTTGGACTACTAACTAGGTGGCAAGTGGAAAAAAAAGTAAGAGAAGAACAACAGCGGGTTATAAGAAAAGAAGTTTTATTGAAAGTGCCAACTTAAAAGACTAAAGCAAGATCTAAGAACTATAAAAAAACACTTCTTAAACAATACCTAAGTGAAAAAATAAAACTTTACAAAAGAAATAAGTTAAAGCTTAAAAAAACTATTTAAAATCATACAAAAAAAGTTAAAACTTAAAAAAATACCTTAAATTTTACAAAACCAAAAGTTAAAACAAAAAAAAAGAAACGATTCAAAATTTTACAAAACAAAAAGAAGTTAAAAGTTAAAAACTATAAAATTTTTACAAAAAGAGAGTTAAAACTTAAAAACTATATATATTTTACAAAAAAAGTTGAAACTTAAAACTATTTAAATAAAAAAAATTAAAAATATTAAGAAAAGAAAAATGCCACATCCAGCGTGGGACTATCTCCAGCAATTTCTCCAGGTCTTCAGGTGTCGCCAGACTTGGACTGCTAATTGACGGACGAAACTGAAAATATATAGCAAAGATTACAAAGTTGTAGGAATAATAGCTAGGGCATTTATACCTTTTTAGTTCAGTCCCTTAGTAAAAGGTTAAGGTGCCTGGTTTAGTTACTAGAGTGAGTTCAGTTTAGGCCGTATTCGTAGTTTCTCCCGGGTATGTAGACCCGCACAAAATGTCGTTTCTACGATTCCTATAAGGATAAAAATATAAAAAAATAAAATAAAAAAATATAATAAAAAAATAAGAAAAAAATATACATAAAAAGTGAATATAAGTAATTTTTTATTGAAATAAAATAAATTACTTACCCGTACACTCCATTCCGTGAAGACGAATTGAGATGGCTGCCAAAATGTTCGAGGAAAATATCATTAGAAGCTGCACCATTTTGAATACTTAGTACTCCCTAAATAAAAGAAATGTTTAAATGATTTTTTCTTTAATTTTTCCTTTTTTCTAAATTATTTATACTTACTTTCTATAGACTTTTTTTGCCTAAATTTTGTAAATTTTCATTTATTTAGTTAAATTTTTTCATTTTGTAAATTTATATCCTAATGTAAAACCCCCATTATGGCATGAATTTGTTTACTTCTTTATCATTTTTCCATTTTATCTTATTTTTATAAATAAAAAAAGGATTTCTATAACGTTTTACGAAAATAAGTTGTGTCAATATTTTTAATTATGTGGTAAAAAGATTATAAGGTGATTGGAAGGAGTGGTGGTTGATAAGATAGGGTAGTAATGGTAGTAGTAACCACATTATTAACAGGTTTACCATATATAGGGCACTTTAGCACCATTGTGGGAGGGATAATTTACCCCGGCGTAACAGCTGCCGCCTAGAAGTGGAGAGAATCCTCCATGTAATTAATAAAACTAGGCAAGAATGTGAACGTAGCTCACTTCGGGTCTCAATCTTTTCAATTCAAATCTGTTTGCTGGTATGATTTTTCATTTACAGTTACCCAGCTCTGCCAGCAAGAACCACCCCATCCGGCAAGTTCCAGCACAGCATAAGCGAGCATACCAGCGCCGCCGTCAGTCTGGCATAAATGTAATCTAAACGTAAATAAATATGCGTATAAAAACGCAAAAATAAGATTTTACATAGCCATCATTGCAAAACAATAGTAAAAATTGTTTATATATTACAAAATAAAGAGAATCTTCAAACATCAGATTCAATAACACAAGTTCTATATACAAAAAAGTTCTATATTAAAAAATAGCCTAAGTAGGAACAATCCATTGAATTATATGCAAGGAAAAAAGACCATAATGGAAAACAAAAAATAAAAAGAAGAAATTGCATTGTACGAGTATTAATTGCTAGAATTAGCATTGAAGAATTCAGCACATTCCACCATGTTGTAATTAATCTTCTTTCCATCAAGAAGAGTAAGCCTAGCTTACAAATTATCAGCATTCACAATCCTTTATATGGAAATAACCTTTTGACGAAGTATTTTTCGACAAAGTCGGTTTAAGTTAGACGTAGCAGTTGAATAGTGGTCGTTTAAGTACACTCGGCTAGCAATATCACCTCTAATAACATATTTAACCGTTAGAGAACGCATTTTGATATATTTTTTTCATTATTTTATCTCTAATGTAAACATTGTTGAACTTGTAGTGATCGGTTGTTACTCACTAATCCATCCTCAGCTAAAATGCTGGAATTTTCATTTTTATTTAAGTCTTCAGATATTTGGGAATAATTTTTGCTAAACCTAATCATCGGTTACTTTTGCTAAACAACTTTTGCACGTATGGTAACCCTACTCCTTAACTTTTGCAGCTGGCAATTCCTTTCATTAAACTTATCTATTTAATGGCAAGGATCATTTTTTTACTTGTGTTTTTTCGTTGACTTTCGTTAACATTCTTTAACTTCGATAAGAAAAAAATTCTAACGGTTAAAGATGGTGTAAGTGGCGTGATTTGGTTCATTCTAGAACAAGACGTTGCTTTAATCGGATGATTCGTGTTAAAAAAAAAAAGAAAAAAAGTAAGAAAAAGTAAAGTGCCAAAAGTACACAAATACAGAATTTTAAATAAAGCAGCAAAAAAAAAACAAAAGAAGGAATAAAGAAATAAGAAACAAAACAACATAAATAATAGAAAAAAAAGACAAGGCCCTGTTCAAAGCATTTAATTTATTACGACAGTGGGTACAATTCCTTGGTTTTGTTATATAATAGACATTTTTAAAATCTAACCAAAAGTGAAAAAAAAGGCAAAACGTCCGAAAGAACAAAAACATAGTGGAAAAAAACAAAAAAAACATTAAAACTATAAAAGAGAAATTATTAAATAAATTAAACAAACAAAAATTTGATTTATATACAATTTAAAAGACTGAAAAAAGGAAAAATAGTAACAAAAAAAAAAAATTAGCAATAATAAAATCAAATAAATAATTAAAAAAAAAATAACACTTAAACAACCAAAAGCAATCATTGTGTTAAAAAAAACAATGCCTAACATCTTCCAATAGAACATTAAGGATTATCATCATCAAAAGCCATCAACAGCAACAACAAGTGGCAAGTCTTAAGCAGCAAACCGCACATGCGCTAAAAGCACCTCAATATTATTGTTATTAACCTTTAAGCTTATTAAAGGGGAAGAAAGAACAACCACACTAATACAACTACGATATGTTGGGAATACGTTTAGTAGCCGCAAAGTGATAAAATCCAACAAACTACACTTCATAACCTTCATCCACACCCTACAGTCTACAATCAACTTTATAGCTATCATCATCATCACCAGCAATCATCTTTAACCCACATCATTTTTTTTTTAACCTCAAAATTGTAATCTTGAACCTTTCTTCTATCCCCCGGTCCTATCAATTTAAATTTTTTTATTATTTTTTTTGTATTATATTTTATTTTTTTTAAATCCTATACGTGTCTGATTTTTTTTTACAAATCATTTTATTAGCAATTTATTTTTTTCTAATCTTTACTTAAATTATTATTTTATTTTGAATGTGTAGATATAATTTAATCGATTTTCAATACTCAATAGTAACGTAAGATTCAGGTATTTTCCCAGAAAGTCCTCTTACTTAACATTGTGGAATCTTTTATGTAACCTAAAATTAGTATTTGGATTAAAAACAAAAATTTTTTTATCTATATATGAATTTATCCTTAAATATTACTATATTAAAATCTGTAAATAATTCCAATAGTTAGTAGAGTATTAACTGATGTTTTCCAATAAAAATCTTCGTTTACAAGTTCAATCTTTTCCGGGTACATATTTAACAAAAGAAGGAAGGGTTAGGGTAATTCTCTTTTTCAGCATTCATCGAAATCTGGAAGGCCTTCGAGATCTTCGACGCAACATGATTGGCGAGTTACTCATTTCTTTAATTCTTTCTTTGTTCATTACATTATTTTTAAAAATAAATAACTAAATTTCTTATTATAATTTTTTTTTTTTTTGTTTTTGATTGATTGACTAACCATTATTAGTAGTATATATTATATATATATATATATATATATATATATATATATATATATATATATCTATACATATATATATTTTGTTATTTTTATTTATTTTTTTTTCTCATTTTTTTTTTAAATTTTGATCTGTATCTGATTAAATATCCCTAAAGAAAATAGAAACTGAAAGTCAATGTAAAATAGTTTTTAAACAGTTTTCTGTTAAAATGTGCTTAGAATCTTTTAATAAATGAAAAAATGGGTTTTTCTAAAATAATGGCTTGAGTTAATTTTTTTTCATAAAGGGTTGGTATAACATCTAGCGGATTGTGTTAGTAATCTTAGAAAACAGTACTGATCACTGAGATACAGGTAGTGGTAGGGTGTTGAGATCAACTTGTCAAAACATCTGACAAGAAATTTTTTTGGGTCCAAAATATTAGCAACAAAATTGAGTTTTGAATTAGCGTAATTTAATAGATTCATACTCGGGCTTTGTTGATATATAAGTATGTTTCTTTTAGTCCAGTATTGTAATTGTAAGAACTTATGAAAAAAAAAATAGGGAGTCTATAAAAAAAATACTGTATAAGAACAGAAGTTTGTCTATGAGAGGACCGAACCCCCCCCATGCCCGACTGTTTTGCTAGTCCTATTAATGGCTTCCGCAGTCCTCTTCATAACATCTTGACATTAAACAATTTTGTTTAAAAAACAAATCCATGCAAGTTTTGTATGTGTTCATTACAGTATATAATAAATGGCGCCCAACGTGGGGCTCGAAAGTAAATTGGTCCACTATATGCTTTCGGTTCCAAAACAGATAGTTGTTAGTTTCCAGTAGATTTCATTTAGAAACGTTTTAGAGGGTGTTATAAGACTTTCTTTCCTTTTGGGGGAATAAGAGACAGTTCTGTTATGGATTTTCGTGTACTTGAGTGTGTCATCGAGTAAAACGACCTATCAGATCATTGTTTGGCCTTTCTTTTCAAAATGTGAATATTGTTTTATGAATCCACTAGCGACGTAAGATAGGAAAACGTTAGGTTACGGCTATGATTATTGTTCCTATTGATATATGAGCTTTGGAAAATAGAAGTTTTGCAACTGTAAAATTCTATCCAAACTAATATATTAATGCAATAAATAAAATTTATAATGTTTTTGTTGTACAGGAATAACTTTTCTGCTGTTTATGTAATATTTTCTGAATATACCCATCTCCATAGACAGGAGTTGTTATCAGACTTATTTTTTGTTGCTGGATTTGTACCCTTTTAACACTGTTCCCTGTTGTGTATCAACCCTAATGAAAACGAAATTATATAGAATATTTAGTTGGGAAAAAATTATAATTCTATGGGAATAGAATTTCCTCTAATTCTTATAAATTCCTTCTAATTCTTATAAACATATACATATATTTTTTTTTGGAAAAGCATTTTTTTCTTGGCTTGAACTCCACTATTGCTTGTAGTATTAACTAATTTTTTGTAATAATGTCCCTTCCTCGAACTCCACCTAACGAAGCATCTGCTTCAGGTTCGTCGTGTACTGGGGAGAATGTGTGTAACGTTTGTACTACCAATATGTCTGAAAATGATGGTTGTCTGATTATTATAAAATGTAACAATTCGTTTCATCGATCGTGTATTGAGAATTATTTGACCAATACATCTGAGTGTCCTAATTGTAAAAAGCCTTGCGATTTGTCTGATTTAAAGAGAATGAATATAGTTAATAAACCCGACATTTCCCATAATCAGTCCCACAGAGGTCGTGGTAGAGGTACAGTGGCTAACCCTTACAACACACGTAGCCAAAGTAGAACCAATGTTTATGATAGTCAACGCCCTGTAGTTGAACCCAGTAATGAGGTGGAAGATTTGAATGTCTCTGTTGTTGCCCAAACCACAAGATCTCGGGGTGGTTGTACTTCTAATAGAAATATTCCTCAAACTTCACGTAATGAACCCGGTAATACTATGATAGAGACCACTATGGCCAGACTTTTGTCAAATTTTAATTTAGTTCCAAATTCTAACCCGCACACAAATCCAGTTGCCGGTGGAAACAATGTCAGTCACTCTAATCGTAATAATGAGAACAGTATTTCGAATCAACGTTCGCATCCAAGTAATTTGAATAGCGAAAGCAATAGTTTTCATAATAATCGTTCTAATATGTCATATACCCCAATTCGGTCTTCTTCAAAAGCAACATGTTTTAACCCTGACAAGTTAACAGCTATTATACAAAGCTGGAACATCAAGTTCGATGGTTCCCCAAATAGCCTTAATATCGAAGAATTTCTCTATCGAATCAATTTCTTGACTTATGACAATTTTAATGGCGATTTTGCTCCCATTGTAAAAAATTTAAATGTATTGCTGTCCGGAAAAGCCAAAGACTGGTACTGGCGTTATAGAAAGCAGGTATCGTCGGTTAATTGGGAAGATTTTTGTGAGTCCATTCAATGTCAATACAGGGATTTTAAAGGAGAAAGTTTTGACGCATTTTTTGATTCTATTTCTTCCATAATGGATCGTTTACCATCCCCAATCTCCGAAATGGAATTAATTGAAATAATAACTAGAAATCTTAGACCTGAAATTCGCCAAGATATTTTATATGTACCCGTCCATTCCATTTCTCATCTCCGCAAGTTCGTTCAGATGAGAGAAACTTTTTGAAATAAAGAATATGATAAGAAAAATTTATCGTTTCGTCCACCTAATTATCCCATAAATAGACGACAGATAGCGGAAGTTAATTTTACGGAAAATGATGTAAATTCTCCCTCTTGTGAGGTAAATGCCGTTTTAGCTTCGGAAAGAATCGTTCGTTGTTGGAATTATGGGGAAGCTGATCACTTTTGGGATAATTGTGTAAAAGTGCGTACTATTTTCTGCTATGGATGTGGAGCCAAGAATACTTATAAGCCACAATGTCCAAAGTGTTCTGCTAAGAAAATAACTCTTTCAAAAAACTCCACGAATTTAAAAAACTAGAATTAGAAAAGATCATCTGCCAGGACCAAAAGTTCTCTCTGCTTAATGACGAAACATTTAAGAAACTAGATTTAACTAAAAATATTACATGTCAGAATCAACAATTTTCCCTGATTAGAGACAAAACACCTGAATTAGACTCAAATAACCAAATTATAATTTTGCAAAATACTAGAATTCAAATTAGCAAGTCGGAACCAGATCCTTCGAAAATATTATTTCCTCGTTTTCCATATCATGTACGATGGCAAAATTACCTTGAGAAACGAAACCAAATATTTAATTTGAACACCATAACTGACAATTTTAAACCAAAACCTAAAAGATCAACATTAAGAATGCGAGTTTATTTTAAACTTCGTAGACGTTGTAGGATGCTTTTGTTATCGGCCATTATAAGTAATTCTAAAGACAATCGTTTTTACGCTAAGGTATCTTTTCTTGATTTAACCGAATATGGTCTTTTAGATACCGGTGCAAACATCTCATGCGTAGGTGGTGATTTGGCGGAAAAGGATTTTTCTGATTTCCCATCCTTTTCAAAGTATCGTTCATTCGTCAAAACTGCAGATGGTCAATTGCAGAAAGTAACTGGTTGGTTGGCAGTCGAAATAAAATTTAAAAATCAAAAACGTTTTATTAACCTGTTCATAATACCTTCGATAACGCAACGCCTCATCTTAGGGGTTGATTTTTGGAATGCCTTCAATATGATTCCTAGTATTGTTGAATCTTTAGATATAGTAGATAAAGAAGTATTAAGTCATGTTCCGTCATCTGAATTTCAAAACAAAATGTCCGAAGTTAAGTCCGTAGAATACGATCGTCCTGAATTAACATCAGAAAACAATAAATACCCATTAACTTCTTGTCAACGCCAACAACTAAATGCTATTATAGCATTATTCCCGAATTTTGAGCAGCAAGGGTTAGGAAGAACCAACTTAATTCAGCATCATATCGACGTGGGAGACTCCAAGCCGATAAAGCAAAGGTTCTATCCCGTTTCTCCCGCTGTGGAAAAACTGATGTATTCAGAGATAGATCGGATGTTGGCCTAGGGGGTAATTGAACCTTCTCAATCTCCTTGGAGTTCGCCCATGAGGTTGGTGATAAAACCAAACAAAGTTCGTCTTTGCCTTGATGCCAGAAAACTTAACTTCGTCACAAAGAAAGACGCTTATCCGCTATGGAGGGTATATTTTCAAGGCTTCCAAAGGCCAACATCATATCCAAGATGGATTTAAAGGATGCCTATTTGCAAATCGGCCTAGCTGAGTCTGCGAAACCCTTGACAGCGTTTACCATCCCCGGTCGCCCGCTTTATCAATTTGTGGTAATGCCGTTCCGGCTTTGTAATGCCCCCCCCACCATGTGTCGTCTAATAGACGAAATTATTCCTCCCGATCTTCGTAATGCCGTGTTTGGATATTTATAATATAATATTTATAATATTTCGAAAATTCAATTCTGTGTAACTCGTGTTCCGTATTTGGGCTATGTAATTGGAAACGGTGGTATTTCAATAGATCCTGAAAATATTAGCGCCATCGTTAACTGGCCAATACCAAAAACCATCCGACAGGTGAGAGGATTCTTAGGCCTTGCCGTTTGGTACCGTCGATTTGTAGAAAACTTTTCTACTGTGATATTTCCTATAACTGAGGTTCTTTCGGCAAAGAAGAAATTTTGTTGGACGGAAGAGGCTAACGAAGCTTTTAAAAAAATTAAACGACTTTTAACAACTGCCCCTGTCCTAGTTAACCCTGATTTTTCAAAAAAATTCTTTCTACAATGCGACGCCAGTAACTATGGAATTGGAGCTGTTTTGGTCCAATTAGATGATTTTGGCAACGAAAGACCCGTAGCTTTTATGAGCAAAAAATCAACAGTGCACAGCGCAACTATAGCGTAACCGAAAAGGAGTGCTTAGCCGCCTTAGAAGCCATAACCCGTTTTCGATGTTATCTCGAGCTACAAGAATTTGAGGTAATCACAGACCATTCCAGCCTAGTTTGGCTTATGAGGCAAACGAATTTGTCTGGAAGATTGGCTCGATGGATTTTTAAGCTTCAATCATATAAATTTACTGTCAGCCATAGGATAGGCAAAGAAAATATAGTACCCGACGCTTTATCAAGATGTTTTAATGGGGAAATATCCGAATTAAGTATCCAAGAACCGGAAATTGACTTGAATTCTGAACATTTTTTGGATCCAGAATACGAAGACTTGAAAAGAAAAATTTCGGAGGATTCAGGAAAATACCCAGATATCAAGGTGGTTGACAAATACGTTTACATAAGAACAAAATATTATAGAGGAGATTACATGCAAGAAGTAAACAGTTGGAAACTATGGGTTCCTTTAAAATTGCGTCCAAATGTTATAAAAAGAGCGCACGATGACCCTATAAGTTCACACGGGGTACCATACCATTCAATTGATACGTCGAAATCTTTATTGGCCTGGATTAGTGAAAGATGTGCGAGAATATGTTAAACAATGTGAGGTGTGTAAAACCACAAAAGCTCTTAATGTTATTTTGAAACCAGAAATGGGTCAACTAGCGATATCGATACGTCCCTTTCAAAAGCTTTACATCGATCTGTTAGGACCTTATCCTCGTAGTAAAGACCGGAGTATTGGTATCCTAATAGTATTAGATCATATGACGAAGTTTCATTGGTTGTTTCCTACAAGGAAATTTACGTCAAATATCATCATAGATATCCTTGAAAAACTAATTTTTCATGTTTTCGGAGTACCAGAAACAATCGTCAGCGATAACGGGTCCCAATTCCGAGCCAATAATTTTGAAGCATTTTTGACTAACTACAATATTCATCACCTGTATACAGCCGTTTATTCACCCCAAAGTTATGCTTCAGAGCGTGTAAACCGATCGGTTATAGCTGCCATAAGAGCATATTTAAAGAAAATCATTGCGAATGGGATAAAAACTTAACGAAAGTCAGTTGTGCATTGCGTAATTCTTTTCATCAAACCATCCACACATCCCCATATCATGCCCTCTTTGGATTCGACATGATCACTCATGGCTCTTCCTATTCGTTGTTGAAAAATCTTAAATTGCTTGATAAACCTGCTTACAAGTTATCACGTGATGATAGTCTTAAACTAATTCGTTTTGATCTTCGGAATCATGAAACCTATGAAACCAATCGAAAACAATACAATCTTCGAGCTAGACCCCAAAGTTTTAGGATTGGACAGGAAGTTTTTAGAAGAAATTTTGTACAAAGCTGTAGCGGGAAAATTTCAATGCTAAACTGTCCCCTTTGCTTACAAAAAGTCGTGTAAGGAAAAAATTAGGATCTCATTATTATCTCTTAGAAGATCTTCAAGGTAGAACAGTAGGCACTTATCATGCCAAAGATATTCGTCCTTAACATTCATAACATCATAAATTCTTTTTTCGATCTTAACAGATTGTGGTTTGAATTTTAGTTATGTTGAAATTTTTTTGACAACTCCCAAATAAATTTCAAAAGTATTTCTTATTTTAACTACAAAAATGTTACACTTGGAAAAAAAATATTAGGATTTTTGAAAACAAATTATAAGTTTTAATAGAATATTGCAACACCGTTAAAAAGTATAGGCACGGGAAAATTATATAATTCAGCCCTCCCAGTAACCCCATGTACTGAAAAAGTTAAACCGCTCTTTTTCAAGATAATAGTGCTATGAAAACATCACTATTATCTAGTTTTGTAGTGATCGGTTGTTACTCACTAATCCATCCTCAGCTAAAATGCTGGAATTTTCATTTTTATTTAAGTCTTCAGATATTTGGGAATAATTTTTGCTAAACCTAATCATCGGTTACTTTTGCTAAACAACTTTTGCACGTATGGTAACCCTACTCCTTAACTTTTGCAGCTGGAAATTTCTTTCATTAAACTTATCTATTTAATGGCAAGGATCATTTTTTTACTTGTCTTTTTTCGTTGACTTTCGTTAACATTCTTTAACTTCGATAAGAAAAAAATTCTAACGGTTAAAGATGGTGTAAGTGGCGTGATTTGGTTCATTCTAGAACATGTCGTTGCTTTAATCGGATGATTCGTGTTAAAAAAAAGAAAAAAAGTAAGAAAAAGTAAAGTGCCAAAAGTACACAAATACAGAATTTTAAATAAAGCAGCAAAAAAAAAAAAACAAAAGAAGGAATAAAGAAATAAGAAACAAACCAATATCAATAATAGAAAAAAAAGACAAGGCCCTGTTCAAAGCATTTAATTTATTACGACATTGGGTACAATTCCTTGGTTTTGTTAAATAAAAGACAACATTTTTAAAATCTAACCAAAAGTGAAAAAAAAGGCAAAACGTCCGAAAGAACAAAAACATAGTGGAAAAAAAAAAATAAAAAAAAAAAAATTAAAAATATAAAAGAGAAATTATTAACTAAATTAAACAAACAAAAATTTGATTTATATATAATTTAAAAGACTGAAAAAAGGAAAAATAGTAACAAAAAAAAAATTTTGCAATAATAAAATCAAATAAATAATTAAAAAAAAAAAATAACACTTAAACAACCAAAAAAAAAACAATGCCTAACATCTTCCAATAGAACATTAAGGATTATCATTAACATCAAAAGCCATCAACAGCAACAACAAGTGGCAAGTCTTAAGCAGCAAACCGCACATGCGCTAAAAGCACCTCAATATTATTGTTATTAACCTTTAAGCTTATTAAAGGGGAAGAAAGAACAACCACATAATACAACTACGATATGTTGGGAATACGTTTAGTAGCCGCAAAGTGATAAAATCCAACAAACTACACTTCATAACCTTCATCCACACCCTACAGTCTACAATCAACTTTATAGCTATCATCATCATCACCAGCCATCATCTTTAACCCACATCATTTTTTTTTAACCTCAAAATTATAATCTTGAACCTTTCTTCTATCCCCCGGTCCTATCAATTTAAATTTTCTTATTATTTTTTTTGTATTATATTTTATTTTTTTTAAATCCTATACGTGTCTGATTTTGGTTTTTACAAATCATTTTATTAGCAATTTATTTTTTTTTTTCTAATCTTTACTTAAATTATTATTTTATTTTGAATGTGTAGATATAATTTAATCGATTTTCAATACTCAATAGTAACGTAAGATTCAGGTATTTTCCCAGAAAGTCCTCTTACTTAACATTGTGGAATCTTTTATGTAACCTAAAATTAGTATTTGGATTAAAAACAAAAATTTTTTTATCTATATATGAATTTATCCTTAAATATTACTATATTAAAATCTGTAAATAATTCCAATAGTTAGTAGAGTATTAACTGATGTTTTCCAATAAAAATCTTCGTTTACAAGTTCAATCTTTTCCGGGTACATATTTAACAAAAGAAGGAAGGGTTAGGGTAATTCTCTTTTTCAGCATTCATCGAAATCTGGAAGGCCTTCGAAATCTTCGACGCAACATGATTGGCGAGTTACTCATTTCTTTAATTCTTTCTTTGTTCATTACATTATTTTTAAAAATAAATAACTAAATTTCTTATTATAATTTTTTTTTTGTTTTTGATTGATTGACTAACCATTATTAGTAGTATATATTTATATATATATATATATATATATATATATATATATATATATATATATATATATATATATATATATATATACATATATTTTGTTATTTTTATTTATTTTTTTTTCTCATTTTTTTTTTAAATTTTGATCTGTATCTGATTAAATATCCCTAAAGAAAATAGAAACTGAAAGTCAATGTAAAATAGTTTTTAAACAGTTTTCTGTTAAAATGTGCTTAGAATCTTTTAATAAATGAAAAAATGAGTTTTTCTAAAATAATGGCTTGAGTTAATTTTTTTTTCATAAAGGGTTGGTATAACATCTAGCGGATTGTGTTAGGGATCTTAGAAAACAGTACTGATCACTGAGATACAGGTAGTGATAGGGTGTTGAGATCAACTTGTCAAAACATCTGACAAGCAATTTTTTTTGGGTCCAAAATATTAGCAACAAAATTGAGTTTTGAATTAGCGTAATTTAATAGATTCATACTCGGGCTTTGTTGATATATAAGTATGTTTCTTTTAGTCCAGTATTGTAATTGTAAGAACATATGAAAAAAAAAAATAGGGAGTCTATAAAAAAATACTGTATAAGAACAGAAGTTTGTCTATGAGAGGACCGAACCCCCCCATGCCCGACTGTTTTGCTAGTCCTATTAATGGCTCCCGCAGTCCTCTTCATAACATCTTTGACATTAAACAATTTTGTTTAAAAAACAAATCCATGCAAGTTTTGTATGTGTTCATTACGAACTTAACAAATATTATTCTCCTGTTACTCATGTACCATACATGATTAATATCATAGCCATATATGACATCTTTAAAAAAGGAAACCAGGGAGACAACAGAATTTAAATATTCAATTCCAGAAGGTAAACCATTAATAATGAAGTCGCCATGGTTGAGTCGCTTATGTAGAATATTGTTCTCAGTTTCCAACCCAGAAATCTTCATATTTGTAGAAAAATCCAGATGGTTAATCATTTTTCTACAATCGTGAATATCAGATCTGAATTCCTTAACAACAGCCCACATCTCACTCTTAAAGTCCGATAGAATTTGTATCCTTAAATTATCATTACCACTCTGACTTTCAAAACTGTTCTTCATTGATAGCATTTCTTGAAGAAAATAACTGTCATCAACAGTATCAGTTCTCTTAAATAAGAAATATGCTGGCTTTTCCTTAAGCAGACTTAGGTGATTCAACATCAGCACATTTCAACTGAAGCCGCAATTGCAAGACACTGTATGCTGCCCTGAGTCTTGCAAATAGCATCAGAACATTTACTACATTTATTATTTCATAAAAATCGCCAGTAAACAGAATGACATTAAAGTTTATTCAGCAACACAAACTACAGCAACAGCAGCAACAAATACAACAAAAAAAAAAAAACTATTTTTAAACCGTAACAGTTCGCTCAAAAAACACAAAAGTTAGTGTACTCCAACAAATAATTATTAAGCACGAAGTAAATTAACATAAAAATTTGCAAAATAAATTTTTTAGTTAAAGTTATGTATATATTAACTTTAATGTATTTTAATGACAGCTGTTATTCACGCACGTCTATTCAGGCTAGCGTTGCCAGTAATTAAAAGTATAAATAAACAAGGTATAATCAAAGAGTACATAAAAAAATAAGAACATGCTCGATCATGATTATGATGAAGAGTATATAATAATTGAACATTCAAGAAATAAAAACTATTCTAAGGTTTGAGGCAGGAGAAGGTTGCAGAGCACTTAAAACTATATTAGCCTTCAGAAACCCAAACAGTTTGGAAGAAGCTATTGAAGTTTTATTCAAGTCAGGGTATGCGTACTATGTTTGTAAAAATAATAATTAGTCAGCCAAATTCTAAGATAATAGGAAATTATTCGCAAATATAGCTCAAAAGAAGAACTTGAACCATAATATAAATTACGGAAAATTAAACTCTAATAGGAATTATTTTTACGATAGTTGTCCAGATTCAACCCTGTTGGTTGTCACTCCATTCCATTCACTACACTGGCATCTTTTCATTTATGGGACTATGGCTCAGCGGGCTTGGACAGGTGTTCATTGCGGATGTCATGAAGGTTATTGGGCTCTGTTAAAGTTGTGCCAGTGCTACCGACAAAAAAATAAAACGGGGCACAGATTTCCACACGTTCTTAAATTACAGGAGATGACTGGTTTATCTCATCTCCCAGGCGTCCCTCCCTCACACTGCACGGGCGCAATGCCTTACCGTGGTGACGACACAGGCCATAAAATCTATCGGCGTCACCCCAAAACCATACTTTTGTTCCGTCCTAATTCACATTACCCTCTCGCCATATTAAAAGAATTAAATTTTCTCATTCAAATATTAATATTTTATGAAACTTATTTGCTAGGCTAATTGTTAAACAATATTCTTAGTTTTAACAAGATAAAAATAGTAAGGACTGTTCCCAAATATACTATCACAGTAAACTTCTCCTATTCAATTTACTCTCGCACATTTGCGAAGGTGAGAACAACCTATTTTGACAGCGCTATCAAATGCAGTTTTCCCTTACAATATAAGAAGTATATGTGGCTATGACCTAGGAGAAATCTACTCTGAGATATTGTAGCAGTCTTATAAAGTAAAGTAACCTTATCGAAACAAAATGTTAAACTAATTAAGTCTATTTTTCTCTTTAAGTTAAATGAGACACGTAGCTTATAATTATTTACTATTACGAGGCCTATACTTAAACGATCTTATGGGTATTAACTAACAAATTATGGAACTGAATAGGAATAAATGTGGATATATATACCTAAGCACTATAATACCTTAATTATAAACTAACATCTTAGTAAGGATAATATAATGCAAGTTATAAAAAAAAGGTTATTATTTTGGTAATTATCCTTGGTCCCGCTGTTCTTGTTTGGTGTTGGTCCTGGAATTGACTACCGCAGCTAAGTAGGTATCCGATAAACGCACTAGCTGATGACTGTTGTATCTTGTTGATTTAGCTTTTTGTTGTAGGTTGGAAAGATGGTTGTTTTTGCTGGATAAGCCGTGGTTGTTTTTATTGGATTCAGTCGGATGAGCCGGTGGTTGTTTGTTTGTATGAGTCGGAGGTTGTTGGGTTGGATGAGTCGGTGGTTGTTTAGTTGGACTCACCTGTTGTTGTTTTGATGTTGGAGGAGCCAGCGGTGGTTTTGTTGGACTCACCTGTTGTTGTTATTGGCTTGATGGTTGTTGTTTTAGTTGAATGTGCTGGTTGTTGCTTCGTTGGACTCAACGTTGTTGTTTTGATGTTGGAGGAGCCAGCGGTGGTTTTGTTGGACTCACCTGTTGTTGTTGTTGACTTGATGATTGTTGTTTTTGTTGAGCTCATTTGATGTTGCTGTTGTAGGCTGGATGGTTGTTGTTTTTGTTGAATGTGCCGGTGATTGTTGCGTTGATTGTACCGGTTGTTATTTCATTGGATGTACTGGTTGTTATTTCGTTGAATGTGCTGATTGTTGTTTTGTTGGACGAGCCGGTGGTAGTTTTGTTGGGCTCACCTGTTGTTGTTTTTGTTGTGCTCACTTGTTGTTGTTTTGTTGGACAAGCCGGTGGTTTCTCATTGGATTCAACGTTTGCTGTTTTTGTCAATCTAGAACACTTGGTTTCTGTTATTGTTGAACTAGATAGTTGATGACTTGCTGGATGAGCCGTGGTTGTTTTTATCGATGGGCCGGAGGTCGTCTTTATTGGAAGAGCCGTTGTTGTTGTTGGACGCCGTTTTTGTTGGGCTGGATAGTTGTAGTTTTTGTTGAGCTCACTGGTTGGTCAAATAGTTCCTGAGCCTTAGAAGAGGCACCTTAAGATGTTGGGCTGGTGGCGTTTATATGTTGGCCGTTAATTTGCACATCCACCAATTTTCCTCAATATGATGGGCTGGTGGCGTTTATAGGTTGGCTGTTACTGTGCGCATCCCTTTTCCTTCTCTCGATTTTTTTCTTTTCTTTTTTTTTTTGCTTACCCAACCTACTGCCTCGTGTCGCGCCAGAAACCAAAAGGAACCGGAAAAGCCATCTTAGCAAACCTCCTGTCAAAAATTCAGTGCAGCCAAGTTGACACATAAAATGCAATTTAGGGTTGTGTTTATATATATGACTCGTTACGTAGTCTTTAAAGAACCATGTACACTGCCAGCCACTTGAATAAGGAATCACATTTTTTAACTTTAATTAAGTATATCTCCTAAACTAAATTTCAGAAAAAAATAATTTTTTGCGCAACCAAATTTCAAAGTGATGTCTTTAGTTTCCTGAAGAAATAAGAAATATACATATTTTGTTATATTAAAATTATGCATATATGTAGAATTTGAAAAATGTTTTGTTGAACACTTTAGATACTTCTGCTTTTCTCTCCAATTTAAAACACAGTTCACTCTAAATTCATTATAATATTTATTCATACACTAATTATCTATTTTACAATATTTACACATTTTTAATACTTAAAAGTAACATTAGCAAGATAAGAAAATAATTTTATTAGTTGTTAAACGTTCGCCACAATAACTCAAAACACTCTCTATCTTTTGTCCGTAACGTCGGTCTTTTATATCACTGTCCCTATTCCGTCATGTTCCTTTCGTCCTAAACCCAACCTACTAAAAGTCAATCCCTAACTTGTCAATCTACGTGATCTCCTCCTACCTTTCCCCTCATTTCCTACATTCGGCCCTCCTGACCTTACATTCGACCCGAATGTAGAACCCCACGGCTTCATGTACTCAGCGACAGATGTGCACCTACTGGAACCTTCAAATTCACCAACCTTCTCGACCTCGTAACGTCCGTGATTCAGTTTCTTGATGACCTTATATGGACCTAAGAATTTAGGTTTGAGCTTTAAGCCGGTACCGAACTGTGTGCGCTTAATGGCGACCAGATCATTGACATTATACTGCCTCTCTAAGACACGATTCTTGTCGTAATTTCGCTTATTCTCCTGCTGTATTCTTTGGATGTTCTCCCTAGCTTCTTCTCGTAAAATATCACGTTCTTGTTCCAATTCATAGACCGCTATTTCTTCTAGAGCTGCTCGAATATCAGGATTTTCTTTAATTCTCATATTTAAGCCAGTTAATATTCTAAATGGAGTGTTTCCTGTACTTCTCGACGTTGTGTTATTTATAACTTGCTGTACACGATCAACATACCTGTACCAATTTTGAGGACGCTCGATACATAATTTAGTCAACATTGGCACAATAATTTTGTGGATCCTCTCAACCTGACCATTTCCTCTAGGTACTCCCGTTGCTATTAGTAAGTGTTGTATACCTTCTTCTTCGCAATATTCCTTAAACATATTTGATGTGAATGCTGTGCCCCGATCTGTAATCATCCTGAATGGATTTCCAAATATCACAGACTGCTTCCGAAGACGATCAACAACCTCTTGAGTTCCCGTACTTTTGGTTGGATACAGCCAAACAAATTTGGAAAAAGCATCTACCACCACTAAAATATGATTATACTGCTTATGAGTTGTCTCCATTGGCCCAACATGATCCAAGTGATACGTCATCAACGGTTTATCTGTTTTATCTATAGGGTTGAGAAATCCTTCTTGACGTCCCGCTTTAGTATTAGCCATAATACATTCTATACAGCTTTTAACTATATTCTCACACTTTTTACTCAAATTAGGAATATAAAAAGTTCTCTCTACCAGATCTTGAGTCTTCCGTGCTGCAAAATGCCCTTGTCGATGCGCCATTTCTATAATCTCTTTCTCCATATTTGCTGGTATCACTATTAACTCTTTACCAGAGTCCTTGTGCAAAATATCGTATTTTAGGTAGTAGTCTTCATAACAACTATTTTGTAGAATTTCACGAACTGCTTTGTTCCACTCGTCTTGTAGTTGTGCCTCTTTTATTCGATGTCGCAATGAGTCTTCCATCAGCAAGCATGAAACGCGACTTAATGCATCTACATGACGCATTTTTGATCCAGATCTATGCTCAATTACGTAATCAAATTGCTGTAGAAAAAGCGCCCACCTAGATACTCTTAATGGAACATCTTGTTTTCGCATTGTCATTGTAAAAGCGTTACAATCAGTTACAATTTTTATTCTTATACCCATCACGTATATTCGCCATTTCTTCAAAGCCTCAATTATGGCCAAAACCTCTAATTCATACGAATGGTACTTCTCTTCAGCAGGGGTAGTTTTGCGACTCATAAATTCTATGGGATGCCATTGTTGGTCCTCGGCGTTCTTTTGTAGAAGAACACCCCCATAACCATACATACTAGCATCGGTGTGTATCTCAGTTGCTGCCTTAGGATTATACAATTTCAATACAGGAGCACTAACGAGGGAAGATTTTAATTGTTGAAACGCCACTATTTGTTCATCACCCATCTTGAATTGAACATTCTTCCGTAATAAATCAGAAAGCGGTTTAGCCACTATGGCATAATTAGGTATAAACCTTCGAAAATATGATGTAAGACCAAGGAACCGTTGAATAGATTTTCTATCTCTCAGTAATGGAAAATTTTCCACAGCTGCTGTCTTCTCCTCCGATGGTAGTATTGTTGAATTCTCTATTATATAACCAAGGAATGTTATCTTCTCCATTAGAAACTGACATTTGCTCCATTTTATATCAAGCCCGTTTGATGCTGCAACTTGTAAAACTTTTCGTAACTTCAAAAGACCTTCCGCTCTGTCCTTTGACGGTATTATCATATCGTCCATATATACAACAAGTGTTCCATCCCTTATCAAATCATGGAAAATTGCAGAAATGTAACGACAAAAAACAGCTGGGGAATTGGATATACCGAAAGGAACATACAAAAATTCGTACTGGCCATTATGAGTAACAAAAGCTGTGTACTTCCTGGAATCCTCTTCTACAGGCACATGGAAGAATCCATTTCGCAAATCCAGTGTTGTAAAAACCTTGCACTCTTGTAAACGTTGCAGAATGTCATCTATCATTACCATTGGGAAATTGTCTCTTATTATCTTCTCATTAAGTCGGCGATAATCACAGCAAAGTCTTTTAGAACCATCTTTCTTCGACACTAGAACCACAGGAGAAGAATATTGGGAATAACTTGGTCTTATAATACCCTCCTTCAGCCATTCCTTTACTTGTTGGTCTACGGTCTGCTGATCTACAAACGACATCCTTCTTGGGCTGTGCCAAACTGGAACTTCATCGCTGAGTAAAATCTTCATCTTGACTGGAAATATGTCTGGCTTCTCAGGTTTGTAGTTCTCTAACATTTTCAGTATCTGCACTCTTTCTTCGTTGTGTAAATGACCCAACTCTATTTGATCATATACTTTTAAGTCACCTATTTGGCCTATGGTATTAATATTTGCTAATTCTCTAAAGACATCTTGTAAGGTTAAATTATTGTATCCACCTTCAACTTTAGACTCTGTATTGGAGATTGTTGAGCAGAATTTCACATTATCACTTGTAATGGTCATGTTCACGTATTCTAGAACGTCATTACCAATAACAGCAGGATATAAAATGTCCTGATCCTCAACAACATGAAATGTTATAGTAACGAAAATTCCGTCAAGATTAACATTAGTAGAAAAACAGCCAAGAGTCGTTATATCCTTTTGGCCTATTCCCGTCAACGTTTTGGTTTCAGAACTCAACTTAACATCGCCCATCATCTTCCATAGCTCCTTGCGTAAACAACTTATGTCGCTGCCAGTATCAATAATTGCCATGATTTCACGATCATGAACAATGATGCTTTTAAATATCCTATGCGAAGATAATGATGACAGTGTCTGGACATTATTTTCTTCCTTCTTCATAACCTTTACATTTCCATCCTTTACGTTCTTCTTGCATTCGAAACTTTTATGCCCCAACTCTTTGCACTTGTAGCATATTACACCATCAGTTTTACATTTATTCGCCAAATGTCCTTTGTCACCACATTTGAAACACCGCTTCTCACCTTGAGGTTGATTTAATATATTGGTCTGCTCCTGCTTTGGACGGAAACCTTTCGAAGCTGATTGATGCACTGACCCATTTATCTTTTCGTATACCTTTATTTTGGCCTTTAAATCGTTTATATCTATAGCTTGATATAAAATCGATTTATTGACCTTTGAGTCCGGGATACCCTCGATGAAATATTCTATAGTGCTCTCCTGATCCAAGCTAATTGGTGCACCAATCTCCATCAGAGCATAGAGGTATTCGCGGAAGCTCTCTGTTGATTTCTTTCTACGGCCTTTCAACAATCTATGTACTTCTATCGAGGACAACTGCACCCCAAACTCGTTGCACAATGAAGTTTTCAGAGATGGCCAATCACGAACAGAAGTTTGGCTTCGAACAAACATCTTCGCAGCACCCGTTAGTAACTGCCTGGCGTAAATATATTTCTGCAGTTCGTTCCACCTCACTGTATGGGCACAATCTTCAAAGTCACGGAACCTCCGGCTGGCCTTCTCCTGAGAATTTCGACAAAGTTTCCTCAATATCCCTCAAGGTAAAGGTTGACGGCCCATGATGATACACCTCTGCGCGCTGACCACCTGAAGCCGCTTCTCCGTACTCAGAATTATCATCATCCGCAGTACTAGGGGTTTGGAAGTGTCTAATCAATCGTTCCTGCAAACCAGATTTACTACCGTCCGTCGAAAGTCCTAATTCACCCAGCTTTTCCCTCAGCCCCTCTATCGTCAATGTCAAAATGTCACTAAGTTCCATCTCAAAAGAAAAAAAAATAAAAAAAAAAGGTTTATAAAAAAAATAAAAGTAAACAAAAGAAATTAAAGCCTTAAAAAAAATAAATTCAAAAATAAAAATAAAAATATATAAAAATGTACACGTAACAATATGTATCCATACAATATTGCACGTCGCAAAATCCCAAAACTAAAAATAAAACCCAAATAAAAAAAAAATGCACACAGCAATAACACAAACAAGTGATCCTGATACGCAATTAAATATGCAAGTAAACCCTTTTGTATCAAAACAAAAAAAAAACTAACGGACAGATGTCGCACGTGCGCACAAGCCACAAAATATAAAAACAAAAAACGGACAAAATTAAAATATCAAAACAATATGCACACAAAATCCCAAAAACAGACAACAACAATTACACACAATTAATAAAACAAACTACGCAATTCTCGACCCTTTTACCAAAAAAAAACAAAACTGACCTAACGGACCACAGACAACACAATCAAATACTTGCAGCTGCAAATTCCACCAAAAAAAAAAAATCTTCAACAACAAACACAAACAACTATATGCTGAGCACAATGCACAAAAATTGACCTAACGGTCTTCCAAAAAAAAACACACACAAAAAAAAATTAACAAGTGCGTACACAATCTGCACGTGCACTTCAATTCTACACAAACAATTTCCCTGCGAACGATATGAAATTAAAACACGATAATATATCACAACACAAAATTTCTCCTCTGGGCGGTACTTCAGATACACTCACGCTTCGTTGTAGCAAAACGTACTCTCTGCTTTCTCACCCCTTCACTCAACACACCATAAGCGTATATTCTGCAACTCTTTCTCCTATGCTCAGCGTTCATAGGTCGCATACACAAAATACACCTTCTTCACACGTTCAGCTCAGCAGCGCCCTCTATTAATAAGCATATAGCACCCAAACAGCTCATTAAACTCTATGCGCCATCTATGCAGGAAAATTTTTTGGTCACAACACTCACATCTATTGCAAATCACTTCTTAAGTTGTTGTTGTACAGCATATCGTTCACCGTGATGTTGTTGTTGGCTTCCCCTCTTCTGTGTTGTCATCGACAGTTATTTTTCACTTTATCAGCTGCAACTCTCTCTTCATCTCACTTTGACTCACTGTGTTAGTATACAATATTTTGCCGAATATTGTAGTAATCAAAGTATTTTAATGAATACTTTTTATTTCACTGGCTCAGTGAGATCATCCCGGACGAGCCCCCAATTGTAGAATTTGAAAAATGTTTTGTTGAACACTTTAGATACTTCTGCTTTTCTCTCCAATTTAAAACACAGTTCACTCTAAATTCATTATAATATTTATTCATACACTAATTATCTATTTTACAATATTTACACATTTTTAATACTTAAAAGTAACATTAGCAAGATAAGAAAATAATTTTATTAGTTGTTAAACGTTCGCCACAATAACTCAAAACACTCTCTATCTTTTGTCCGTAACGTCGGTCTTTTATATCACTGTCCCTATTCCGTCATGTTCCTTTCGTCCTAAACCCAACCTACTAAAAGTCAATCCCTAACTTGTCAATCTACGTGATCTCCTCCTACCTTTCCCCTCATTTCCTACATATATTTAAAGACATTTATTTTTGTGGTACTTTTTCGTGTGTCACTGAATAAGGAATATTTTAAAAATAAGCAAACTGTAATTTATTTTTAAATTTTAGGTTATAAAAATGAAAGTTATTATCTTCTAGCATTCAATTAGTAATGAGTACTGCCACCATTTTTAGAAATAACCTCAAAAATGCGATTTGGCATCGACTTGTATAATGGCTCTAAGTAATTTAGCGAAATTGAACTCCGTTATTGCATCCTTTAAGGATCCTATCATCTCAAATTGTTTTCCTCCTTCATAAACTTTTCTTGCAAGCCAACTCTAGACATTTTCCATTGGATTCAGGTCTGGTGAATATGGGGGATAATCCAAAAGTTGAACACCTTGTTGATTAATCCATTGTTTTACTGCTCTGGCGGTATGAATCGAAGCGTTGTCGTGTTGGTACGTCCAAGGTATGGGTCCAAAGAAATCATTAAATTTTGGAAATGCTTCTTCCAGAATGTTTTTGTAAGTCGTTACAGTCATTTTATTGAATACAAAAACTAATTCTATGGTACCATAATACGAAATGGCACCTCATACCATTATTCCGTCTACGGCTCAAAAATAATTCCTCCTTATTTAGGTCATGGTAGTAATAGTTATACCCGTCGGGAACATCAATATTAAACTTTTTTTCATCGGAAAATAAAATTTTAAACCATTTTTCGGACCATTTCACTGTATTTTTGCAAAACTGTAGACGTTGTGGTTTGCGTTTTTCACTAAGTGATGGTTTTTTTGCAGTTTTCGTCGGACTATGTATGGGCACGACCTTAAAATACGGTGCACTGTTCTTAGTCTGGCACTGACTCCTTTTTTTTCACGTATTTTTGATACCGACATGGCAAAATTTGATGCAATTCTAAGAATTTTTCGTCGTTTGGAGTTGTTGCCATTTTCTTCCGCCCTTTCGTTTTTTTCCATATCTTTCCACGTTATTTAAATAATTGTACACAACTGTCTTTCCTCTATTAATGTTTTTGGCTATTTGGACCGGATTCTGACCCTGAGATTTCAAAATCAGAATTTTTTCTTTTTCGGAGTTATTAAGAGCCTTACCTTCAATAAAAACTATTTAAAAACTATCAAATTAAAAATTCTCTAGCCGTTTATATTGAAAGAAATTCAAATCATAGCCTTCCTGATTAATGTTAAAAGAATTCCTTATTCAAGTGACACACGAAAAAGTACCACAGAAATACATGTCTTTAAATAAATGTATAATTTTAGTATAACAAAATATGTATATTTTTTTATTTCTTCAGGAAACTAAAGCCAACACAAAAATTTGGTTGCGCAAAAAATTATTTTTTTCTGAACTTTAGTTTACGAGATATACTTAATTAAATTTAAAAAAAATGTGATTCCTTATTCAAGTGGCAGGCAGTGTAAGTAGAAATGAATTTGGAAAATCTATTAATAGCACACCAATTTTCTCATCCTGGTTTCAACATTCGTAAGTTTCAAAATCACAGATATTTTCATAATAGTTTCGGCAATAGGTTTTCTCCAAAAAATAACCAAACATCCCCAGAACGAATGGACATAAATGTAGTTCATCAAGATCCATTTAAATTTCCTCAATCCAAATATATTACAAACTATATACCTAACAACAATGAATTCCTTTAACATAATTGTGACAAAAGTACTTGGTTTACGCGCAATCAAGCCATTCCAGAATCAATGGATGTAAATGTGGTACATGATTAAGAATCATTACGGCCACAGTTTTAAGGGCAACGCAGTTTCAGAAATGTCTATATGATTAACGGTAAACAAACTCCATTAATTTTCTCAGATTATCATAAGCTAAAATTTATTACAAACGTAGAATGTGGTTTAGTTCATTTTAAGGAATATTGTTCATTGAGTGGGGAAAAATTTCTCGAGGAAGATATTTTTAATGTTCAGAATTTTAAGTTAGAGATAGAAACCAAGCATAAATGCCCAGTAATACCAGAAAATTATCATTTAATCGATGATGCTACTATGAATGATTACCCGAATTAATGTACATTTCTTTAACAGATAAGAATGCATCATCTTAATATTGAAGAAAAAGAAAAATTTTCTATTCTGATTCGAAAATATATAGATATAGATATAGATATAGATATAGATATAGAGGTAGGGCCAAGCTCAAGCTACTACCGGGGTCACCAGGTGGCGGATGGCAGAACAGCCCATAGATATGTGGGTTAGCTGCGATTAATAAGCAGTCCCCGACCAAGAGCGGCAGATCTCGAGGGCGTACTATAAAAAGGCACAAAAGTTCAATGACGGATCTGTGACATGGCGAATAGATACCGCCATTACTTAGGTATCTCACAAAGGGATGCTCTCAAGAGAGGTGCAATAGGAGTGTGGCGTCTCCGTGTATCCCCAGTCAACATACGACACAAATCCAGAAGCGTCTGATCCAAAGTGGACGGCTCTCTGGTCAGCGTCTGTTTCCCATGTGGGGCGGCTGTTATACGAATTCCTGGCGGATAGGTTAAAAACGCTACGGGTAGGATCCCGGAAAATAAAACAAATATGGAAGGTACAAATAAGGAAAATTTACTTACGGTGCAGGGAGTAATGACCCGAGTACCGGCGGCTGAGTTATCCCATGACTGCAATGTTACTCTGGTTTCGAGCTTGGCTGTGGTAGCAGATAAAGCGACAAGTTCAAATACGAACAGGGAAAAAACTTCATCCCAGAGATGTACGGTCATAAAGATGACTAGTCCAGGGATTACCGGAAGTGAGCAGTGTCCGAACGAGATAGCGTCTTCAAATGACCTTTCAAAAAGAACCAATTCTTTATCGGAACTTGGTACTTTAATAGTTGGCTTAATGGATTACGTTAAAAGTAGGAACAATGTTCATCATGCCATCAAAGAGCAAGTAAGGGCGATAAAAGCTGCTTATAACAAGGCACTTGACGATATGCAGCAGTGTAACATCGAACCAAACCGGGTAGCTACGGAACAGGCAACACAGACTTCCCCAAAAGTTTGGCCCAGTAAGAGAGAGCCGAAGCGGAAAAACGAGAAGAACGATGATGCAGCGAAAATGCCAAAGGCGAAAAGAGCAAAAGAATCTCCAAAGAAGACTAAGATCCAGGCAGTACCACTTACTGAAGAGAAGATGGAGTGTTCTAGAACAAATATAGAGGAACAAGCACCAGAAAGTGGATGGGTTGTAAAGCAGAAGAAGAAACGATCCCGCAAGCCACAGCCGGATAAGATTATAATATCATCTAAAGGAGCAGCGTCATATGCTGACATACTTAGAAAGATGCGAACCGATCCCGAGATAAAAGAACTAGGGGAAAAAGTTAATAAAGTACGTAGAACACAAAAAGGTGATCTGCTTTTGGAAATGAAACATAATAGCCAAAACACTGGGGAAAATTATGACAAAATAATACAGAAGACATTAGATGATGATTTTGAAGTTACGACTCGAAGAGAAGAAACTTTAATAGTCTGTAAGGACATGGATGATGTAACTACAAAACGGGAAATATGTCAAGCCTTTGCCAAGGAGCTTGCATGCGAACTGAATGGAACGATGGTCAAGTCTATGTGGAGAACTTATGGAGGTACTCAATCTGCCAGAATAGGACTCCCAACAGCATTGGCAAGAAGAGCACTTGAGCTATGTAAGATAAGAATAGGATGGTCCATATGTCGGATAAGAGAATCGAAAACACTTACCAAATGCTTTCGATGCCTTGAGTTTGGACACATATCGAGGAATTGTAAAGCGGAAAATGACAGATCAAGGAACTGCATAAAATGCGGTCATGAGGGTCATACAGCAAAAAATTGTAACGGAGAACTAAATTGCATGCTATGCAAAGCCTACGGAGGGAGGGATCTAAAACATATAGCAGGAAGCTATAGATGCCCTATTTTCCAGAGAGCATTGAGTAGCAAACATATATGAAATTCATCCAACTCAATGTAAACCATTGCGCTGTAGCTCAAGATCTCTTAAAACAGACAATTTGCGAGGAAAAAATAGACGTCGCACTTATTTGCGAACAATACAAAAATCTGAACAAAAATGTGTGGGAACATGATTTACTAGCGAAATCAGCAGTATGGGCTTGTGGAAATAAAGCCATAGAGGAAGGATCAAAGCAACCGGAAGAAGGCTTCGTTAGAGTAAAGATTGGGGGAATATACATCTACAGCTGCTATATGT
>OW026524.1:14581992-14589492 GCA_932274085.1 Protocalliphora azurea | reverse complement strand
CACATAAATCTTTGAAAAGTATTTCGGTGAGAATTCTAAGTTTAAAGTTGTTAGATGTAAGAATAATTTTACAGACATAACAGATGAATATGAATTGGCCGAATACATAAAGAACGAGCATCTTAAGAATATCGTAGAGGGAAAAACGAAAACTTTTCCAAATTGAAGTGTAGGATTTATCATTGTGAAATTTGTAATAAGGAAAATTATAATACGAAAACAGTTACGCTAAAATTTAAAATTACAGGAACTTCTGACAAACCCGGTCAAAATGTGCGTATAGTCTTCTATAGGGAAAACGTTATTTTTTAACCTATTAAAATCACACATGGACTGAATACAAAAAAGGACTTACACAATATTTAAACTTAGTGGGCAAAATAGGAAAAATAGTAAGTGATTGTAATGGTCGTTATGTCAAGTTTCATATTATTCACTTTTACAAAGGAAATTTTTAACTTGCTTTTGTTGTAACATCCCGAGTAAAAATTATTTTTATTTTTATCTCAATTTATATAAATTATTATTAAAACCCATATTATTTACATTTCATCGGTGTAAAGATGTATGAGTCATACCAAAATGTTTTGATTATAATCCCAAAAGAACTGAAACAAAATATACCATATTAGATCAAAAAAATTTAGCGAATGAAGCCTTTTGCAGATTTGAATATCATAAAACTCACAATTAGTGAAATAGTTTGGTTTAATTTGAAGGCAGTTTCAAATATCTGGAGATTATAATTTACCAAGTAATTTCGGATTGTATGACCTGTAGAATCAAAAGTAAGATTAATCCATAATGAATGATCATTAAGTAATGTAAAAACAACACAATTTACTTACTTTTTAAAAACCCAATAAATGGCGAGATCAAACTTTTTATATTTGTTTTTGTTTCTTTTTAAATTTATGATCATTTCCTAATTATTTTGTCTGCAAAAAAAATATAAAATAAATTTTATTTAATATATAAATGATCATTAAATAGCAAATATCGCACATGTAAGAGCAATTTCAGTTATAGCTTACAAATTTCTGTACTTATTTGTATCTTTAAACATATGTATTGAGATATTTTATTTGTTCTTGTTTATCTTAATACTTTTTTCTATTCATACAGCTGAAGGCTTAACAGAATATACACTGCATAACCATCTCTAAGGCGAGGTATCTCTGCTAAAATGCATTATACCATATCATGACATTAAGAAATATGATCGTAACATAAAATAAATTAAATATATTTAATCAAAGAACAATCATTGAAATCCTTATAAATTATATTCAAAAGGATAAACTACATACTTATATCTGGTTATTCTTTTTCATATATTCTTAGATAAGAAATCTAGAAAATAATTTTCTTTTAGCTTAGATTTTGCGATTTATAATTGGTACTAAAAAAGTAATGTGTCAATATGGATTTACTACCATTTCTATGCAGCGGTATTTCATATTCTATTTCACTCCGTTTTCACATAACACAATCACAATCGAAGATCTTTCTAGAAATCAAAAAAATCGATTTTAAAGACGCAGTGAAATAGCGTTGTTCTTTTCGATTTTGGACTTTGAAATGTTAAAACCTAAAGTGTTCGAATAATAAAGTTGTGATTTTATTTTATTTTTTTTTTGTTATTAACAAATTATATACTTGTGTTAACTACCTAAAAAAAAATCATATTTTTTTTGTGCATCACTTAACCTGCAAGAGGATCGATGATGTTTTTGAGTCACCAATAATCTAAAAATTTCTACAAACTGCATCTTAAAACCACGAGGTTAAAATATTTAAAAACCATTTTACATCAAAACCACCATATACTAACTTGGTCATTTACAAATTTTCCACGAGGTTTAATCTTAACTATTCACATACTACAAATAACATCCTCAACCTGTCAGCATAATTATTACTGGTACTAGTCCAACATCCAACAACTACAAATGTTTGAATTATGCACTTATTGCCTGAATTATAAAATTTAGAACATAAAAGCTCAACAAAACTAAAAACAAAATATACACTATATAATTTATTTATTTATTTAATAGCCAATAAAATTACAATTTTTTGCAGGCTAGCATACATATTATTCTTAAAGCTATTTACAACAAAATGTTTTTCATTATTGAATTACTGAATGATTAATAATAAAATCTTATTATACAACTAACTTAAAAATTTTCCTATTAATGAGCATTGGATTTATTGAGCAATCAATATATGGATAAAAAACTGTTGAATTGATTGCAAAGTTGACATAATTGGTTCGTAAATATTTGATTTTTAAAGGAGTATAATTTCTAGTTGGACGATTTGGGATTACGAATTCGATCTTACGAAGCAGAAACTCGGAATTAATTGAACCATTTACTATTTATTAATTACAAATGAAATATTCATATATTTTCTTCTACTTTCAAGTGTAGGGATATCAATAATGTAATCGACTTTAATATGCTGGTAAATTAATATTAGGATTCCATGGAACATTACGAAGACAAAATAAGAGAAATTGTTTCTGGACCGATTCAATTTTCTTTATATGAACTTCGTATTGAGAATCACAGACCACGAAAGCATATTGTAGGATTGGTCTTACGAAAGATGTGAATAATTGCTTGGAAACGTAAGGATCAGTAAACTATCTTCCCCAGCGATTGAGGAAACCTTGAACTCCTTTAGCCTTATTACTGATTTGTGAAGTGTGGGAATTAAAGGATAGTTTACAATCAAGCAATACACCCACATCAAGAAATTCTTCGACTGGATCAAGTTGTATAATCATTTGTTGTGTATCTACAGAGTACTGGACTTCTTATGTAGAATTTTCTTAAATTCAGATCCATTAGATTCATCATACACTAATCATAAAGATTGCCAAGATCTGATTGGAGTAAGGAAAATTTATAGGAATAGCTATGGAACAGCTTTACATCATCAGCATACATTAATATTCTAGAATTCTTAATGCACGTTGGTAAATCATTTATAAATATTAGGAATAATAAGGTTCCAAGGAACACCGGATAAAACAGAATTCGTTATCGTTGTAAATTCTCTAAATAATACACATTGGAGTCTATTTTATAAGATATGTAGAAATCCATTTAAGGAAAACAGGAGAAAATTCGAGTTTATCCAATTTAAACAATAGAAGATAGTGATTTACTTTATCGAAAGCTTTATTGTAATCTGTATATATTGTATATATTGTACACATAAAACAAGATTTCACTTTTCTAACAATTAGCAAATTAAAGAAAAAACTCCTAACTGCATCTATAATATTACTTAAAATTAAATAACAAAATTCTCTAAAATTTTATATGAAAAATATGTAAAACAAATTTATTATAAATATTAATTAACAATGATAAAAATTGCAAAGTATTTAGCTAAAATTAAAAGCCATATTTATCTAAAAATTTTTATATAAATCTTATACTTATTAAAATAAACTTTAAAACCTAATAATTATTCAATAAAAATAACTTATACATATATAAATATCGTTAGTTATATATATAATCTTGCAACAATTTAAATTACTATACAAACATTATAAAAAATGAAACAATCGCTAGATTAATATCACATATTAATATTAATATTAAATATTAAATTTAATCTAAAGTATTCTAAATTGTTAAAATATCGAAATATAAATCAATTTTTTTCAAAATAGCGTTTTTTGTGTATTCAGGTAGGCAAATGTCCGATGCACCTTGCCTCAAAATTTCAGGGAGATATAATTGCAAATAAAAGATTTATAATGATTTCAAAAAAGCCCTAAGTCAAGTCAAAAAATTTTTGAAAGTAAAAGCCCTAACTCGTTTTTTTTTTTTTTTTTTGTTTTATTTCATTAGTTTTCACCATGACACAACAATACAAGGAAAATCTGTCGATCGACTTGTTTCTCTGTTTTTGACATTTTATATTAACAAAACGGTACTTCCCAATATAATTAAGCGTACAAATATTTTCTGTGTTCTGATCAGTTCACTTTGCTTTTTTGTGTAAAAATATTGTTGGGGAAAGAAAAGTTTTGACATTAAAAAATTAAATAATATAATAAAGCAAGCGAAATTTCTGACTCTGATTCGGGGAACGCAGATGGTATTCGAACAAGGAAAAATATTGCAAAAAAGTCCGAACGGACATATAAAATAAATAGAAAAAAAAAAGAATGGAAGGTTTACAATATATTGGAATATCGAATAAAGAACTATCTGTTAAGCCTCTTAGAGAACTAGGAGAAGCATGTTCATCACAATTTTGTGGAAAAAGTGCGCTTATCTTTTAAAGAGCACACCCGAAATGAAATCTTTAATTTGTTTTGGAAGATGACTTGGGAGCAAAAATGAATGTATGTGATCAGCCTTACAAGCAGTTCTGAGACAAAAATTAATTCCACAGAAAAATCGAGACGAACGCAGCCAATTCAATATTTTTTGAGACATAATTCAATCAGACTACAAGTGTGCTGTAATATGTTTTATTCAACGCTAGGCATAAAAGAAAATATGGTTCGGAATTGGATTAGCGGAGCCAGTAAACATGTTATGCAAGAAAGTCCCGATAAGTCTTCAAACCTACGCAAATCTGCCAAACGGTCATCTGTCACAGGAAAGCGCAACGAAGAAAGGCGTATATTTCTACAAAAATTTTTAGATGAGTTGCCAAAAATGGATTCCCATTATGAAAAACATAGAGAAGAAATACAAAAAATGCGAGAAGAAAAATATAATGACATAACAAATGGTAAGTCCGGACTATGTGCAGTTATATGTATGGATGTGCAAGCGGTAAAATTAATTCCTCAACTTAAGGCGAGTGCTGCATATTATAATGAAGCTACAACTACATAATTTTACAATATACAATATTTTAACACACGAATCAGACAATTATGTTTGGGACGAAACCGATGGATGTCTAGTATCTTTCGTTTTTGCGACATGTATTATTAAACATTTCAGGAAGATCCAAACTCAATCGAAAGAAATCCATCACGTAATTACCCAGCAAAAACTTTGCTTTCCTGGTAAGCTAGCAGGTATAATTGGAAACAAAAATAAACTACTTATTTTTTGCCTGAATAACTAGTTATTTTTGTTCGAGTTATCCACAACTTCATATAGTTATTTTTTGACTCTAGGGGTACTCAAAAATATGTACCTAAACGGAAACAAAAATAAAAAAAAAACAACAAAATTTTGCCGTCAGTGGGACTCGAACTTGGACACAAACTAACCATTCGTTTTTAATGACTAAGGTCTTGCTCAGTACACCATCTCGCACATAACATCCTAAGCGACAAAAACTCTTTTTAGTTTAAAATATCTTTTTAGACATTTTGTTATAAAAAACTAACAGCTTCAGAATGGGGTTGAACCAACAACCTTTTGGTTGTTAATACGGCGGTCATCCACGTGATTGCAGTATTACTGTGCTATTATACTATTGAGTACTTATTAATGTAATACAGAGTAGACAAATAATAATGACGCCTCATTACCAAGAAACTACTTTAATAAGTAGTTGTCATTACCGAAAACTAAAAAGTTTTTGCTGGGTATTTACTCAGATGGCTGTTTCACCAAAATCGCAATGTAATACTGTCTAATGCATTGTTGGCTTTTACTATGGAAACACAAATAACGATTGAATAAACATTTTTAATAAGTGGACATACGCAAATGGAATGTGACTCAAGCCATTCACTTATAGAAAGAAAAATTAAAAATAAGGAAATAAATTTGCCGTCGCAACTTGTGCAATTAATAAAGGAGGCACAAAAAGTTCCAGCACCCCTACAAGCTCACCATTTGCACTACGACTATTTTCTAAATTTTGAAAACATGCCTAAACGATGCTCTTCGATTCGTTCTGGTAAAAATATTGCTTACTATAAAAGTTCTCTATTTAAAATTTTAGGCAGAAGTATTGGTGATCTTACTGTAAATATGCTACGAGCCTTGGCGCATGAGCCATCAGGATCAATATATTTCAAACAGACATAACTGACGATTACGAATTGCTCCCACATAGATCGAAGTCGGCGATTGAAGACATCCCCCCTGATTCACTTTATAAGGAGAAAGTAGCAATCACAAAAAAATGGGACCACCTACAGAATTTGAAAAAGTTACCTGCAGATTGCCATCTTTTTTATGATAACTTGCCTTATAAGAACTAATGTTTTACAGTTAACTTCTGATTTAAACCTCTTAATTTCATGAATTAATTTTTTTATTATTAAAACCTGAATTTCTATAATAATATGTCTCATTTTCAACTCAGTTTAAAAAAGCCCTAACTTATTTTTTTTTCAAAAACTTCAATGAAAAAAGGGCCTATCTTAGATAACTTCATTAAAAAAATATATATATATATCTATATATATAAAAGAAAGTGATGTTAGTTACTATTGTTATAACTCAAGAACGACTAGACCGATTTTGATGATCCTCACCAATTCGGACTGGTCACCGGCCAGAAAAGAATAATACGAAAAAAAATTCGCGAAAAATCCGCGATAAAAAAAAACTCTTTTTTGTCATAATTTCTTTGCCTTAATAATCATTAAAAATATTTTTTTTAATACAAATTATAACAATTACTGTTTCTGTTTCTATCGAAACGCTTACTTTTTTGTGCAATTTGTTTTCTGGTGGTGGTGTAGAATTCTATTTCCAAACGGTAAGTTCCAAGTAAAGCTCATCATTTAGTGAGGTTGTGATATTTAAAACCATTTGTTGTATTTTTGGCATTCGTTATTAAGTGTTATTCACAATGCCGCGACCCCGGACATCTAATATTTCGCGTCGAACACGTAATGCAAGTACTTATCGTAATATCGTCAATCAATTGAATATATATGAACGAGAAATCGCACGAGAACAACCCCGTATTAGTTTGGTCCGACTTTGTACATCACAAACGCAGGAAGAAAGGCAGGCGAGAAATGAAACGGCTCGGTTAGCAATGAGAAATCGTCGAGCAAATGTAGCAATTCAACAACTTTAAAATTTTTAATCAACGCATAAGAAGAATTGCTTCAAGTTCTGATTTGAATCAAGCAGCGTTCCATTACAACTGCAATTTCGACTACAGCTCTCATCATTCCGTTCAAAAAAAAAAACATTGTCTATCCGCTAACCTTAAGATGAAGTAATAAATAAATATAAATTCAAATTTTCCTTAAATACATGCGTATATTTTTCTTCTGTAAAAAACACTTTATAATAAGTATTCCTTAGATTTTTATTTAAAGGTCGTAAATTTCGTTAAAATATCAATTTAAATCGTTCAGTAATACAACACTAATGTTTGCTTAGGGCCAGCAACGCGGCTCGGGTCATCGTTCAGTAATACAACACTAATGTTTGCTTAGGGCCAGCAACGCGGCTCGGGTCAGCTTCAACATCATATTTAAATTCTTCTGTAAAAAACACTTTATAATAGGTATTCCTTAGATTTTTATTT